>PITA01013327.1:0-58031 GCA_004023965.1 Spilogale gracilis
TAGGGGGGCTGATTAGGGCTAGGGCTTAAGGGGGGTTGTTTAGGCCTATGGTTAGAGGTGGTGCTTATTTGGGCTAGGGCTAGAGGTGGACTGATTAGGGCTGGGTGGGTGTTTAGAAGGGCTGATTAGGGCTAGGGCTTAAGGCGGATTGTTTAGTCTATGGTTAGAGGTGGTGCTTATTTGGGCTAGGGCTAGAGGTGGACTTATTAGGGCTAGGGCTGGGATGGGCTGAATCGGCCTAGGGTTAGTGGGTGAGCTGTTTAGTGCTTGGGCTACAGGGGGTGTTGATTAGGGTTAAGCCTGGAGGGGGACTTATTAGGGCTTGGCTTATAGGAGGCACTGATTAGGGCTTGGGCGTCCAGACCAAAGTGCCATAGACTAAGGGGCTTAAAACTACAGAATGTGTTTTCTCATACTCCTAGAGGCTGGGAGTCTCAGATCTATTTGCCAGGGGTTTCGTTTTTCCGGAGCACTCTCTCCTTGGCTTGAAATGGCTATTCTTTTTCTTTGTGTTTTCATGTGGTTCTCCCTCTGCTTGTCTGTGGCCAAATTTCTTCTTCTTTTTTTTTTTTTTTTAACATTTTATTTATTTGACAGACAGAAACACAGCCAGAGAGGGAACACAAGCAGGGGGAGTGAGAGAGGGAGAAGCAGGCTTCCCGCCGAGCAGGGAGTCCGATGCGGGGCTCGATCCCGGGTCTCCGGGATCATGACCTGAGCCGAAGGCAGTCACTAAACCACTGAGCCACCCAGGCGCCCCCAAATTTCTTCTTTTTATAAGAACACTGCTCATATTGGGTGAGGGCCCATCTTCATAAATCCATTTAGTTTAATTACCGCTTTTAAAAAGGACCTATCTCTGTCTTCTCAGGTAAGGGCAGTTAGGACCTTGACCTTTGAAACCCCCCTCCATTTGGGTGAACACATCCCCTGAGAAGTGTCGGGGCCTTGAACTTTAGGGGATACAGCTCAGCCTGTCACAGCAGGTAAAGCCATCAGCTTTTCTGGGCAACACCTGAGGCAAAATGACTTCGGTTGGATGTGTCCAGCCCCCGTGGCCCCGCTGCAGAGTTAGAGCCTGTGATAGGGAAGTGTGGGCTGAGCAGAGGGCACCGAGGGTTGACCATGATGTTGAGAGTGAGGTGTGGACGACTGAGCCAACTCAAGGGAATGTAAGGCTGTCCTTTGCATGTGTCTTCTGCTTCCCTTTTGTCTTGTCTGATCCTCCTGCCTGGACATCTCCACCATTCCTGCGGCCTCAGTTCCTTGTTTTGCTCATGGCTTCATAGCAAGTCTTCCTACCCCGACACTTCTCCCAAGGATGTGTTCACCTTTCCAGCTTGACGTCTCAGTGGCACAGTAAACTCCAGGGCCCCGAACAAAATGCTCTGCTCCCGTGGGCCACCTTCTTGTTCTGATTTCTCAGTTTCCATTAAGGGCCATCTTCCCCCTCCTACATGAGTCTCAGAAGAAGCTGGTTGCATCCTTCAACACGACTGTGGTCAGGAGGTCCGGACTTGGGCTGTTTCATTGTTGCACCCCACGTGCCTCTGTGTGTTGCCTTTAGTGGGCACACAGTAACTATCTGGGGAGTAATGGAATGAATCTCTAACCCTGCTTTATCCCCAAAACAATTTATAATCAATCACCCAGCCTGATAGATGGCTCAATCTCAGCCATCTTTCTGCAAACATTTATTAGATATCTACTATATGCGCTGACAGTCCTTTTTTTAAATTTTATTTATTAGAGAGAGACAGCAGAGTGAGTGAGAGAGAACATGAGTGTGGGGGTGGGGCACAGAGAGGCAGAGGAAGAGGGAGAAGCAGGCTTCCTGCTGTACAGGGAGTCTGAGGAAGGGCTCCATCCCAGGACCCTGGGATCATGACCTGAGCCGAAGGCAGACACTTAACCTGCATCTCTTGACAGTTCATTTTATGGACTGAAACATAGCTGGGCGTTAGGGAGGCAAGACAGAGCAGGAGGCTCTGGATGTGTCGTCGAAGGACGAGTTCACACTTCCCCACCCCTAGCTGCGTCCTCTGTCCTGGCTCAGGTCTTTGTTCCCTCTTATTTGGACCATGGTGCCCACTCACAGGAGGTCACGGAGAGGATGACCCACGAACTCAACCCAGGGAACTGGAGGCTCCTCACCCTTCTCCTGCCCTTGGAAAGTCCGTTCCAACCACCTTTCCCATGGTGCGAGCTGTTTTCAAGGACACAGCCTTTAGGGACAATGTGTGGTTGAAATCCTCTGGATGCTATACACAACCGAGCCCCTTTAAGGCCTCTATATAGACTAAGGCTCTGGTGGCAGGTGTGGGATCAACTCATCCTGCAGCCGCCCGCCCAAGACAAGCCTGTAAGGAAGTTGCCTCGCTTGTGAAAACCGCCACCTGCCAATCTGGAGTGGCCCGCCTCTTTCCTCCGTCTCTCTGTGCCTGCCCTTGGGCACTGGCACCAGTGTGTGAACCCCTCCCATCTCCCGCACCACACACACACCCAGGGCCGCCCAGCCTTCCCCCTCACTTACATCTTAGCCACACGGTCTGCTTCCTAAAGCTCATGAAGACCGCATCGCTCTGTTGCTTAGAGGCCCCCAAGCACTAGCCTGCCCCTCCGGCTCTCACCAGCCTGCTTGTCCAGCCTCCTTTGCCCTCCAGGAAATCTCTGTCTTTCCTAACTGTTCTGCGCATATACTACTTTTGTCCAGTGCTGGGTTTCTCCTGCAAGTCCCTTTCTCAGCCAGACGCACCTGTTGAAAATTTTTCCCCTCCCTTAATCCTCTTCTCCCAGGCTGCCACCTCCAGGAAGACTCCATAATACCTATGCGGAAATTCACCTGTTTTTTCAGGTGGTCTCTGCACTTCCACTGTGGCAATTTAGCAGAGGTGGAATAGGGCTTTTGTGCACATGCCTGCCTCCTTGTAGTCTGCACGGTCCAACAGAGCAGTGCTGACCACATATGGGGATTTAAACTAAAATTAGAGAAAATTCAATATAACCGAAGATTCCGTTCCTCGGTCACAGTAGCCGCATTTCAAGTGTTCCGTAGCCGCATGTGGCTAGTGGTTCTGCAGGGGACAGCACGGGTCTAAAACATTGCCATTGCCACAGAATGCTCTATAGCAGCATGGCTCTAGAGCCTCAGAATCTAGATGTCTCTCCTGGCGGTAAGCATGTCCCGGGCTTGCAGGAAGGGCTCCATAATTGTTGAATTAAGTTGGACATATGCTTTAGAGGAAGTAAAAGAATCAGAAGACCATTTAAAAAAAAAAAAAAGGAATCAAGAATCTTTGGTGTCCTTGAACCAGCTTCGTAGTCTTCCAGAGGGAACTGAGAATTGCCCTGGGGGGCAGAGGATGCGGAGAACGGAAGGGAAGGCCTGGGAGCTGAGCACCTATTACTTGCATAATATACGGCCCCCAGATTTGGCTGATGGCATGTGTGTGTGTGTGTGTGTGTGTGTGTGTAGACAGTTGCTATTCTAGACACATTTTTCCCATATGGATGAGACACATTTTTGGCTCATAGCTTAAAACAGAATCAGGGCCAAGAGTGTGCATTCGAGTGTATGTGTCTGGGACTGTCAGAATGTTCAAGGTCTGCCTCCATTGTTCCCTGTTGCACTGAGCTGCCTTGCCCTGCCCTCCCCAGCCAGCCAGGTGGCTTGCAGAGGAGCCAGAACATCCCGAGCCTAGCCTCTGAGGAGGGCCAAGGGACAGTAGAGAGAATGCAGGGAGGCCCACGCTGAGGGGGAAGAGCAAGGCTCCTGGATATCTTCCAGCTTGAATCTGGGGCTGTGTGTCAGTCTTAGCTTCAAACAGAGGCACTTCCCTTACAGCCCACAGTGAGCTGGTTTCTCTGGGAAACCCGGGCTGCAGGCCCTCCAGCTGTGAGTGGGAGGCTCTGAGCTCGGGCGGGTGCAAATCAAGAAGTGGGCCATCTCCGTTATCAAGCTCGGTTGCCTTCCGCTGAAGTGCTCCCAGGCATTAATCTCACAAGATCATGTTGACACCTGGGAATCAATCTACTCCTGGGGAAGGAACTGATTCTTCATTCCTTTTCCCTCAAGAAAGTTCATGAGCAGTGGGAACAGAGCAGCTGTGGTCTCTCTGCCGAGGAGCCGGTAAGTGGCAGGGGTCTCACAGCTGTCATTGTGCTACGTGTCCATGGTGACCTTGAAAAGTAGGCAGGGTGGAAACAGAGGTGTGAGGAGGGGAGGCTGCGTGCAGGTGCCTTCCCCGCACCTCCCCCACACCCACCCAGCACAGCTCCACACCTTGCTATGACAGCAGAAACCCGAGGGATGTTATGACTGCCCCCTCCGTGTCCTTGGCAGCAATCAGATTGGCCTCTCCTGCCAGCCCCCCTGAGCCGTGTTCCCCATCCAGGACCTGATCAAGCATCAGGTACCTCTGAAGCCTTCAACTCCCATTAAACCATCAACCCCCACCCACCACTGCATCATTAGCCCAGAAGCCTCTAAAGAAAGAGGACAGTGTCAGGCAGGACATGACAGCCGCTCGCTGCCCTTCCATGTCTCCCACGGTTGCTTCAGCCACGGGCAGGCTGTGATGGCTCGCCTCCTCTCTCGGGCTCTGTGCAGCTCCGCTTCCTCATGCCCCTCCTCACGTTCCCACCCAAGAGACACCCCCACCTCATCTCTCCTGGTTCCTCTATTGTCTTCGACTTTTCTCTCTTCACCCACCCCCATGGCAGATTATGTTTTCCAAAAACTGGCACAGAAGTATTTCTAGTCCATATGCTCTACCAGCAGTTTGACAATCCTCACCAAGAGATGGTTCATTTCGGGGCGCCTGGGTGGCTCAGTTGGTTAGGCATCTGCCTTTAGCGCAGGTCATGATCCCTGGGTCCTGGGATCGAGCCCCACGTTGGACCCCCTGCTCAGCGGGGAGCCTGCTCCTTCCTCTCCCTCTCCGGCTCCCCCTTCTTGCGCTCTCTCTCTCTGTCAAGTGAAGAGATAAAATCTTTAGAAAAAAAAAAGAGATGGCTCATTTCCCCTCCCTTTGAACTAGTGGGATTTTGTTACTACCTTAAGGAAAATAATATGATAGAAAGAACCTATCCTAAGGCTAAGTCATACGAAGTGATATGGCTTCCTCACCGCTCTCTTTCCCAGAGCCTAGCCACCATGCTGTTAGGAACCTTAAGCAGCCATATGGAAAGGCCATCTGTGGGTGTTCCCAGCAACATCCCAGGCTTAGGTCTCAGCTGACACAAGACACGAAATCACTAGACAGGTGGGTGAGCAAGCCTTTCAATCCCTACATGATGCCTAGTGGAGTAGACAAGCTATCTCACTGACCCCTACATAAATCGCAGATCTTGTAAGTGAAATAAATGTTGTTGTTTTAAGTCACTGTGCTTTGGGGTAGTCTGTTCTGCAGCCATAGTAACTGGACTAACTCCCATGGGCTGTCAGTCCCCCAAATTAATAACAATTGATGGAGCCATTTCCTGATTTTTTTTCTTTGGGATTCCTGCTTCTGACTGCTGCTTAGCATATACCCTGCACAATAAAGTCCTTAAGGTCACAGGAACTATGACTTTGGGTATTGTCGTTTTAAAAAATACTTCCCTGATCAAGTTTTGAGGTCCTTACTAGAGACTGGTGAATTCTTCTGGATTAGCTAAGTGCACCTCCTACTCTATCAGGGTTTTATATCTGGACCACCGCACACATGGGCCACCACATAGCTACCTCGATCTCCCAGGGCCAGAAACCAAACAACCAAGGAAGCCTTGATGTTCCAGACATTGTTTACATTGGCCAATCCTAAACCTGCTCATCCCACTTGCCTGTTCCTTCCCCTGGAAGCCACGGTAAAGGCACTTGCCTACTGTTTCCCTTTCTCCTTCTGCCTCCGGACCAACCCTCGTGCGTCCCTGAGTGGCCCTGCATGGTGTGCTGTCTTCTCCCAGGAAAAATGGAAATAACATTATGAAAGCCTTTCAACTTTTTCCCTCTTAATTTGCTTCTGATATCACCACACATCACCCAGGGTAATACTTAAAAATGCCTTGACACCAGCCCTATTGGTTAACAGTCGTGCAACAAACCACCTTGATTTAGTATATTTAGAACATTTAGAACAGCAATCATTCATTATTAGAACTCACAGGCATGAGGATGGGCTTGGCTGATCTTCTAGGCTTGCTTATATGTCTGTGGGTCATCTGGGGCCTCTGTTCCATGCAGAGCTTTAAGTGGTCTTAGCTGGAATAAATCTACTCCATCTGTCTTTCATTCCCTTCCTGGGACCAGTGAGTGAGGCTGGGCATATCCTTTTCATGAAGAGAGTGGAAATACAAGGAACAAACTGAAACATGAGAGTCTCTTGAAGCCCAGACTTGGAGCTTATACCCATTCCGTCAGCGTCACTTTATTGGCCAAGGCAAGTCATATGGATGTCAGGAGTGGGAAGTTATGTCCCACCTGCAGTGAGAGATCCCTGGAAAAGTTACCTAAGAAAGGCAAAGGGCATGGATATAAGGAGTGAAGAACTGGGGTCATTAAGGAAAATCTACCCCTAATCTATTCCCCTAAATAGCGCTACATCTAGAAAGTTAGATTGGTTTTCATAAAACTCTTTTATTACTTATCATTAAACGGAAAACAGCTATTTTGGATAATATATTTTGAAATTAGTTAATTTCGACTGAGTTTTAACTCTAAACACAGCAACTATACACACAAGACAAAGCATTAAAACGGCACAAGAGGATACTGTGAATATTAAGTCTTCTTTCCTCCTGACTTTCTGGTTTTTCCTTCAAACACTATTGCTCTTTCTCTTTTTCACTTAATAACATGTATGATAAAAGTATAATAATATACTTTATATATATTAGTACATAATAACATGTCTCTCTCTCTCTCCGTTTTTTTTTTTTTTTTTTTTTGAGTAGGTTCCATGCCCAGCATGGAGCCCAGTGTGGGGCTCGAACTGACTACCCTGAGACCTGGGCTGAGATCAAAGGTCAGATGCTTAACTGACTAAGCCATCCAGGCACCCCTCTTTACCCTCTTTTTTTTTTACAATTGTTTTTTACGATTACAGCTCATGTCAATGGATGTTTAGATTGTTTCCAATCTCTTACCATGATAAACAATAATGTAGCTGTCCATTCATCTCTGCATACATATGAGAGTATGTCTGTAGGATAGATTCTTTTTTCTTTTCATAATTTATTTATTTGACAGAGAGAAATACAGCCAGAGAGGGAACACAAGCAGAGGGAGTGAGAGAGGGAGAAGCAGGCTTCCTGCCAAGCAGGGAGCCCGATGCGGGACTCGATCCCGGGACTCTGGGATCATGACCTGAGCCGAAGGCAGTTGCTTAACCAACTGAACCACCCAGGCACCCCAGTAGGATATATTATTAGAAATGGAATTGGTGGGTTAAAGTGTGTGTGCATTTGAGATTTTGCCAAATTCCCATAAACTAATGGTTAATTTATTCTTCATTTTATAATGTCTGAGAAATATATTTTCCTCCAACCTTACCAGTGTGTCACTATACTTTTTGACCTTTGTCAATGGAATAGTTATATCCAGTAATCCAGTTATATCCAGTAATATTTATTCCTCATATTATTAGTGAGTTTATGAGAACTTTCCAGACATATAAAATCCATTTATCTTTACTTTTCAGTGAATTGTCTATTTACACTCTAGTAACTTTGTATGGTGACATATGGTAACTGTACTTATTGTGGTGAGCATTTTGCAATGTATACAATTGTTAAATCAATACATTGTACACCTGAAACTAGTATAACATGTGTCAGCTATATTTCAATAAAAAGAAAGATGAAGTAACAGGGACTGGATTTATCTTTCTTCTTTAACAACAATAATAACAAATGAACAAAAACAAATGTTTCTTGACAAAAATAATGCAGTTTACCTTATACTATCAAAAGTAAAAAATCCTTGGTATGAATTTAATAAAGCATGTACCTGATTAATATGCTGAAAATTATAAAATGCTGATAAAATAAATCAAAGACAAAAAATAAATGGCACAGTGGCACTTAAGACTCTGGCCATCAGGAAAGTGATCCTTGAGAGAAGGGAAACAAATGGGGTGATCGCTATAATGGCCACATCTTACTTCCTGGAATACTTCCTGTTCCCAGTTCATGATGCATGAAGAGGGAGCCTAGGCAGACAGCAATAGTCTCCAAAGCTGGGATGAAGCTGGGAGTATGGTGAAGCCTACATGGCTCGAAGTCTCAGGGCACAGTGCCAGAGAGAGTGAATTTCACAAAGAGAAAACTCTGGAGATCTTCAGAGGGTGCTGATCAATTGTTCAGCCTAATACTGTATGTGAGGAGACTACCGGGGCTAGAAGAAGCACCATCCAAAAGGATTAGAGGGGATGGTGCATGAAGCTCACTCAGGACTTGGAATAGAGCCTGTTCTCAAAAACTGGAGTAAAATACCTCATAATTCACAAGACATCCCAAAATCACTAAGAAAGGTCTTGCCTCAGGAGTGAGATAAATTAATCTTAAACTGGATGAATCCAGTCCCACCTACGAAAGCTTAAAAGCAAACCATGAAAGGAACAAACCATTTTCCAGATACTTCACTGTGTCCCAAAGCAGTGTTTGGGAGTATTTGTAAGAATGCAAAATATTCAACAAGTTAAGTTTATAATATGTAGCATTCAGTAAAAAATTATCAAGATGGCAAAGAAGAAGGAAAACACAACCCATATGGGAAAAAAAAAAATCAATCATTCCTGACCCAGGAATGACACAGATGACAGATGTAGTGGACAAGGATATTCAACAGTGATCATGATTATCCTCCATATGTTTAGGAATCTAGAGGAAAGATTGAGTATATTAAATAGAGACACAGAAGATATATTTTAAAAGACCTGAATCGAACTTCTAGAGATGAAAACTATACTGTATGAGATGAAGAATGCACTGGATAGGATCAACAGCAGATTAGACACTAAGGTGTAACTATCAAAACCATCCAAACTCAAATGCATAGAGGGAAGAAAGAATACCAAAAAACAAATAGAGCACCAGTGAGCCCACTAGTGGCACAGATTCAAGTAATCAAATGTCTGTCTATCTATCTATCTATCTATCTATCTATCTATCTATCTATCTATCTATCTATCTATCTATCTATCTTTCTATCTATCTATCTATCTATCTATCTATCTATCTATCTATCTATCTATCTATCTATCTTTCTATCTATCTATCTATCTATCTATCTATCTATCTATCTATCTATCTTTCTATCTATCTATCTATCTATCTATCTATCTATCTATCTTTCTATCTATCTATCTATCACCTATCTATCTGGAAATAACAGCTGAAAGATTTTCCAAGTTGATAAAAATGATAAGCCCACAAATCCAAGATGCTCAATGCAGCCCAAGTAAGCACACACACCCCCAAATCAAACCAAGTCAACACAAAAACTGACTACAGCAACAACAAAACACACGCACAAAGAAAACCAAACCAAGGTACATTATCATGAAATTTCTTAAAATCAGTGATAAAGAGAAACTCTGAAACATAACCAGATGGGGGAAAAACATGTGAACAAAGGTAAGAATGTCAACATATTTCTTGTTGGAAACAATGCAAGCTAGAAGACACATCTCTAATGTACTGGAAGAAAAGGATATCAGGATGGAATTCTACATGTTGCAAAAATATCTGTCAAAAGTATGATGAGGATGTCAGTAAAATAGTGGAGTAAGCAACCCTACATTCCATCCTTTTATAAAAGCAGCACAAAATGGGCAAAATGTGTGAGAATAAACTTTTCTGAAACTCTGGAAATTAACCAAGGGCTTACAGCCATTCAGAGAATAGTTACTCCGGAAGAACAGCTAATTCTTGGTAATAATAATGAAATTTTTGATGTTTGAACTTATCCCAGCCCCGTTCTTTATTCCCCATTTCAGTAGTACCTATTCTTGGTACCAGAAGGAAGATAATCGACCTCATTTATGAATTGTAATTCATTATTTGTTCTGATTGTATGCTGGTTTCCTGGAAAACTGGTTCAAAAGCTTTTTATTTTGCTTAACTTGGACCTGGCCCAATGCTGAATTTGCTTCCTGAAGGACATTTGTTGAAAACCTTAACAGGCTAACAGGTTAACATCTCACTTGGTGCTGCTTGAGGTGATAGGTAACAGTTGGAGCCAACAATGGACTAGTCTAAAAGCTCGGGAAGACATGCTGAGTAATAAGTAATAAGATATCTATAAGGATTATGAAAAGCTGTGACATATTTCTAGAAGGATAGAAGTCCACATGCATGTGCATGTGTGTGTACGTGCTGTCAGAAACAACTCAAGGGTCCTAAGGATTCACCTTCTCCTGACCTTGAGGCTCTGTAGAAGCAGGAGGTGAAGGTTAAGTCAGGGTTGTAAAGTGTATGGTTGAGCGTTAAACATATGCCTCAATACATACACAGAACTTCTCAGCAAAGACTAGAGACTTTGTGGTTCTGGGAATTTAAGGAAATCTCTGTCTCATCATTAGGTAGCCACTAATGGACTATTGGAACAGAGAACTTGGACCACACATGACAAATACTATAGACTATAAAATTAGTTGACTAAATAAACAAGTATAATAAACATCAGTAACAAAAAATACTGGGGAGGGGAGAGGATCAGATTTCCAGAGTTTCCAGTTATAATGTTAAAAATGTATGGTTTTTCACAAAAATTAAAAGACATGAAAGGAAGCTATTAAATATGGTTTATTCATAGGAAAAGAGAAATTAATAGAAATTATCCCCAAAGAAACCCTGATATAGGTTAAGAATTTAAGGGCTAAGAATTTAAACCAACTGCCTTAAATATGCTTAAAGAGCTAAAAGAAACCATGGACAAAGATCTAAAGACATCCAGGAGAATAAGGTCTCATCACAAAGGGAACACTAATAAAGAGACAGATCTTACAAAGAGGAAACAAATAGGGATTTTGGAGTTGCAAAGCACAACTTAAAATGAAAAAAATCACACTTAGAAATGTCGTATTTAAGCTGTCAAAAGCCAAAAGTCAAGGAGAGAATCTTGAAAACAGCAACAGAAAACTGGTCACATTTGAGAGATCCTCAATAAGATTTAAGAGTAGATTTCTCATCACAAGGGGTGGATTGATCGATCGCCCATAGGAAGAGATTCCCTGAGTAGTACGCTTGCACATTCCTCCACTGGGGCTAAGGAAATATACCTAATTCTCATGCTTGGGGGGTGTCAGAATGGGGGCAGGAGGGGCATCCCTCCTGCTCAATACGGGTGTCAGAGCCTTTTGGCCATCCAGGGATGGCCCCTGCTTCTAGGTGTCTCTCCTACTGAGTGTCAGTTTGCCAGATGTATGGTGTGGAGTGTATGTACGGGAGTGCAGCACCAGGCCAATCAGCTGAAAGGGGGAGAAGTATAATCAGAAGACACAGGGAAAGATCTTTTTGGCCAAGATTTACTTAGTGTACTGCTAAGCGTTGTTGCTCTTAACATTGTTCTTTTTTTTTTTTTTAAGATTTTATTTATTTGACAGAGAGAAACACAGCGGGAGAGGGAACACAAGCAGGGGGAGTGAGAGAGGGAGAAGCAGGCTTCCCGCCGAGCAGGGACCCCGATGTGGGACTCCATCCTGGGTCTCTGGGATCATGACCTGAGCAGTCGCTTAACCAACTGAGCCACCCAGGCGCCCCATTAATATTTTTCTTTTTGAAAAGATGTTTCAATCTTGCTTCTTCCATGGAACAAGAGTTAAGACCTCTGACTCTGCTTCCTCAAACTTGCTTCTTTTCTCTCTCTCTTTCAAGGACTCAAAACGTAAGACCACCCAGATACCAAGATGCTCTGGGTGAGAGCTTTTTTTCTTTTTCTTTTTTTTTTCTTCTTTTTTTTTTTTTTTAGCAGAAGTTGACTTTGCTTACCTGGGTTTCAAACTCACTGCCAAGTTTGCATATGGCATGGCTGGGTTGCCTGGCAACAAGGGCTCAGATGCCAACAGTCTACCAAAGTGACAGAGGGATCTACCCCCACACCGCCCCCACTCCCCTAAGGTACTTCTCTTCTTCCCTTGGAGGATGGGGACAAAAGCCTTCAGCTGCCACTAACATACCAGCCCAGAAGTCACTGAGAGGCCCACCTTCCCTCAGTCATGCCTTTCTGTTTACTCACTTTATAGAATTTGCCACAATTAAAATTCATCTTGTTATCTTCCTTGAGATTTGGAATTATCTGCTTTATTCACTTTTGCCTCTTCAATGCCATAGGGCCCTAATACATATTTCTTGAATGGATGAGTGATTGAAGGTGCAGAAGTGAGGAGATGGGCCTCTTGGAGCCTGTCTAGGCAGGCTTTCTCCCTCCTTTCCCAAGCGTGGGGAAAGGCTGGGTTGTCAAAGCTTCAAAATAAGAGAGGAGGAAGAGGAACTAGGGCTGAGGATCAGCGAAGGAGGCTGGATTGGCCAAGATGTGAGGACCACGAGGCACATGGGTCACAATCGTGGCAGCTGACATTCACAGGAAATAATTCTGTGTCAGCTGCTCAGAGAGCTTACTTTTCTAGAATCCCCAGTTATATTCGGTCCCCTCCTGCTTCCTCTAGGTGCTTTCCATGGGAATAGATTGAGCACAGACCCCAGGAACACACACATCTCTACATTTTTCCTGAACAATTTCCCATAGAGAATTTAGTCCCTATAATTGGCATGCTGATGCTCTGATCCCACTGGAATGAAACCCTTCAGACAAGTCTACAGGCATTTACGGCAGTAGGTCTATCACAGCTAACCTAGGTGCGGCCCTGCATGTTAGCATGATTTCTCATGATCTCCACTAGGCTCTATCTGGCATTGTGGCTGTATCATCCTTGAAGTGTCTTCAACATAGCCTTATAGGAAGGCGGCCTCCCAATTCCTCACATTTGGGAGAGAAAGGAGGAACATCGCAATGCTATACCTAACAAGAAAACTCAGGTGGCATTACTGCTGGAGAAAAAGCAAGTCAGTCTTATCTTCTTTCACCAACCAGGAGTCAGCACTCTGTGCCTTCATGCAAAACGAGGCCAAGGTCCTGTAACCTGGGCTGCAAGATTGCTCTAGGCATGCCCTAACAGAGTATGGCAATTTCAAAAGGAGGTGGAACACCTCAAAATCTTGAGTTTATGCTGATGCGTGTACAGTTAACTCCCCAGATTTACTAAGCTTTAACTTGTAATTTTAATACAAAAGTTATCACTTTATATTAATAGTCTCTTTCCCGAATAGCCCTGGCTATTCATTTTTGAGTTCTTTCACATTGTATACACTGAGTCTCTGTAACATCATCTCAATACAGAACCTCCTAAATGTCCACTAAAGCACAGACTCCATGGGAGCAACATTTAGGGGAGCGTGACCACCAGTAAGCAGGTCAGTAAAAGCCAGTTGAGAGGCATACATTAGGTAACTGCTTTGTTTAGTTGTTGTCATAGCAACTGTTTATAAGGCATCGCAGATAGATCACCAGAGCTCCTGGGATGCCTTGCTTTGTCACTTTTGGAAGATGGTTTTTGGTTTAACGCCCATGTCTACCTCCAGGGGATGGGGGGAAATAATGAGTCTGTTTTATTGAGAGTTGAACAGTACCTGGAGAGACATCTCCAAAGGAACATCATTGTTCTGCTCATATGCTTGTCACATCAGAGTGTTGATTCCAGGAGAGGCTGAGATCTTAGCATTAACTATCCCTTGTGTCAGATGACATATGAAACATATTTTAATATATACTTGCAAATACTTCAAATCACCTTCCTTTCTGGCTTTTTGCTCAGTCTGTCCTTGGATCTGACTCCCTTTGGAAATACTACATCATCTCCAAAGTCTGGGTTTGAGCACTTGTTTTATGTGCCCATAAAATAGGTTACTATTGTCTTTTTACTTGTCTGCAACCCCAGCTAGCTCACTGACTTCCGTAAATGGGGGATCATGCCTATTATGTTCACTCTTGTATCCCCCAGGGCATAATGTTGACATAGAATATATTCAGACATAGTGCATATTTATTGTATGAATGAATTAGTATAATCTAAGTGGACATCTATTTTAGTCAAACCACTGAACACAGAGCTGGCCCTGAGAGCAGGCCTTGTTCCCTCTTTACTCTTTTGTAAATCAGCATGCTGAGATTTTTTTTCCTCCTAGCCTCCTTTACTCTGGCTTTATTTTTTCAACTTTTTTATTCTTTACAATTTAAAACTTATAGAAGAGTTGTAATGGGGCCCAGGTCAGTTCCCCCACCAAATAACCAAAGTGGCAAATTATTTTTAATTGAAGTCACTTAACAGAAAGAGCTGATGCAGAAGAACACTCAGACCCTCTGTTGTCTCCCTGAAAGCAGAAGAGAACTCTCCATGTGGAGCAAAAGAGACACTTTTATTGCCAGATATGGGGAATTCAAAGCCAAGAAGGCATAAAACATAAAGCACAGCTTGTTACTTCTTTACTAATTTGCTACCCCAAGGCCAAACTTTTTTGTCTTGTCAATTCTTCACAAATTTATTGTGTCTTTGTCTAAAAAGTATAAAAGCTACCTATTTTGGTCTCTTCTTTGGGTTGCACATATATGAGACATCTGTATGAGTGTATTTTAATTTTTTTCTCCTATTAATCTGTCACTTTAAATTTAATTATTAGACCAGCTAAAAGAACCAGGAAGGGTAGGGAGAAATTTTCCTTCCCTGACAGTTTGGGCACAGTTGGCAGGATCAGATAATGCATGTTCCTAGGACTACTACAGACAAAGGGATCCTGGGACCTCTGACACACAGCTGGCAGAAGGTAAGAATTCTTGCTACATCAGCCTCCTGGATCTCTGTCTGCAGGGTCTGATGGAACCAAAAGGGCAAGATTCCTTTTTCTCTTTTCCTAAATTTAGATCAGCTAGAGAAAATATCTATGGAAACTAGATCCTTGGGTATGGGGACTCTGATGAAAATTTGGTGTGGGTACTCTGGTTTTTATTGATTATTCGCCTTCCAGAGTTGGTGGCTGTTTTTCTTTGTCTCTGTCTGTTTTGTCATTTGTCATAAGGAAACAAAAATGCAAAAGGTAAGACACAGGCATAGGACCCATTGACCTGCTGTTCAAGCCAGTCTACCAGACTAGTGAGTTCATGGTTCTTATCAGAGGATGTTTGTTTAGGCAAACTTTGTGGTGAGTCTCCTGCATAAATACTGGATGGGTTCTTTTCCTTTAGTCTGGTTCTGTGTCCTGAGAGCTCGGCTTTGTGACCAATGAGAATATTGTCTGTAATCTCTGCCATTAGGAAGGCACACCTACAGGTGTGCATTGGAGGCCTGTAGCATAGACAGGGACTTCAAGATGCTCAGTTACAAACAGCATTCTCTCTGTGTGGCTGTGCCAGCTCTCAGAGGAGTTTGTTATAAGAGATCTCAGTCCAAAAGGGACCCTTGTCACCTCAACTTTTGTGATCTTATTAGTGCTGGAAATATGCATTCCAAAGGGCTTGCCTGGCATCACAGATAGCGGGTCTGTGACTGAAGACGTTTTACAATCCCATGAGAGACTGGAGACACAGCTCTCCCTGCCCAGTTCTTACCGTCTGTGACAATGAAGGACTATGCTTGTTTAGGTTGATTCTACATCTTTTGTACCCTCTTTTGGTTCACCTCTCATGTTCAGCCATAAAAAGGTCTGAGGCAAAAAAAAAAAAAAGGTCTGAGGCCTGGTGGAGGTATGTGCAGCTGTACTAACACCGTCCACAGGTAATAGAAACGATAATCCTTCACTGCTATAAGCCATGGAGATCTTCAGGGGGTTGTTCGTGTTTTCCACAGCATAAGTTAACCTGAGTTGACTGGTACAGACATGACATGTTGTGTATTTAGCAGGTGATCAGATCAAAAAGAATCATTTGGGAATTCTGAATTAGCTTTTGCTGCATGACAAACTACCCCAAAATTTTATGGCTGAAAGTCGCTATCTATCAGGGAAATTCAAATTAAAACCACTCTGAGATACCACCTTACACCAGTCAGAATGGACAAAATTAACAAGTCAGCAAACAACAAGTGTTGGAGAGGCTGCGGAGAAAGGGGAACCCTCTTACACTGTTGGTGGGAATGCAAGTTGGTGCAGCTGCTTTGGAAAACAGTGTGGAGTTTCCTTAAAAAATTAAAGATAGAGCTACCCTTTGACCCTGCAATTGCACTACTGGGCATTTACCCCAAAGATACAGATGTAGTGAAAAGAAGGGCCATATGTACCCCAATGTTCATCGCAGCAATGGCCACAATCACCAAACTGTGGAAAGAGCGAAGGTGCCCTTCAACAGATGAATGGATAAAGAAGATGTGGTCCATATATACAATGGAATACTACGCCTCCATCAGAAAGGATGAATATCCAACTTTTGTGTCAACATGGACGGGACTGGAAGAGATTATGCTGAGTGAAATAAGCCAAGTAGAGAAAGTCAAGTATCACATGGTTTCACTTACTTGTGGTGCATGAGGGGTAATCTGGAGGACAGTAGGAGAAGGAAAGTAAATGGGAAGTAGGGTAATTCAGGGAGAGAAACGAAACATGAGAGACTTTGGACACAGAAACAAACTGAGGGACTTGGAGGGAGGGGGTGGGGGGATGGGAGAGCCTGGTGGTGGGTACTGGGGACACCTATTGCATGGAGCACTGGGTGTGGGGAATGGGGAATGAATCTTGGAACACTGAAAAAATAAAATAAATTTAAAGTTAAAAAAAATTTATGGCTGAAAACAACAGATTTCTTTCTTTCTTTCTTTCTTTCTTTCTTTCTTTCTTTCTTTCTTTCTTTCTTTCTTTCTTTCTTTCTTTCAGCTCCATTCCCAGTGTAGAGCCCAGTATGGGGCCTGAACTCATGACCTTGAGATCCAGACCTGAGATGAGGTCAAGAGTTGTTTGCTTAACCAACTGAGACACACAGGCACCCCAACAATCCTGAATTTAATTCATGGTTGATTGGGTCCAAAGTTTGTGCTGTGCTCAGCTGAGTGTCTGCATTCAGCTGTGGATTAGTTGAAGGCTGACTGGTCAAAGATAGCCTCACTCACATGTCTGGTATTTGGCTGGTTGCTAGCTAAGGCAGAGATAACTGGGTTATTTATCTTTCATCATCTAGTAAACACACATAGGCTCATGCACATAGTGGTCTTAAGGTTCTAATCTAAGAGCAGTAACAGGGCAAGCCCCAGTGGTCGAGTCCCTTTGAAGCCTCTGCCTGAATCATGTTTGCTAATGTCTCATTGGCCAAAGTAAGTCTCATGGTGAAGTCCAGATTCAGTGGGTGAAAAGATAAACTTGTTCTTCAACGGGACCATCTGTGGATCTGCGACATCCGTTAGCAAAGCTGAAGATGCAAGGAGGGGCAGTTTTACGATCTACAATGATGAGATCCTGAACTTTGAGCCTAGTGTTCTGATTGGAATGGGTTTATGCATTGTTTTTTTAAAGTAACATACACACACACACACACACACACACACGTTTTATATTTATGTTTTATTTAAGTAATCTCTAAACCCAACATGGGGCTTGAACACATAATCCCAAGACCAAGAGTTGCATGCTCTTCTAACTGAGCCAGCCAGATACCCCTGACATATATGTTTTGGATGAATGATGACAGGATTCAGATTGTGTAAAGCAGGGAAGAGAATATTTGTGACCAAGAAGGAAATCTACCACAGAATGTATTTTGATCCCAATTATTTGTCGTCTTTCCTTATAAGAAGGCATTTATCCTTAATGGTTGCCATGTGACTTGCAGTCTTCTCTATGTACGAAAGATTCTCTGACCCCAGTGACATCAGGCTTGACCAGATATGACTTACTTTGGCCAAGGAAATGTAAATAGCACCAATGAGTGCTGCTTGCTGTAGAAATTTGGAAGCCATTGTGCTATCTTGACATCGCTCTCTTCTCTTCCATGAGAAGGTTTGTCTTTTTAGCCATTGATCCTATTATGAAAAGGACAAAGAGAAGTTAAAGCCAAGCTGCGGAAGACATGTCAGATGTGTGATAAATAAACCACTGATGTAAGCCACCAGGATTTTGTTTGTTGCCACAGTGCATCTTAGTCAAAACTGACTGAACTGTTAAAGACTCCTAATCCCCAGCCTAGGTTTCCATTGAATTATTGCTGATAAGAGTCTGGAAGCTCCCTAAATCAGTATATTGGAGAAAGTGTTAGAGATGAACTCCATTTGGGCCATATGCAAGTAGTCTGACCTAATATCTCTGAGGGTCTAACAGAGGAGCACAGCTACTTTTCTACTTTTGATCAAAGAACAGTCTTCTATTGGGGCAGGTTGTTTTCTTTGACCCAGTGTGCAGCTTTGGGAGGAACACATGTGGAGTGGTGAGGAAGGAAGGGGACATTCATCCGGCCAGATAGATCAGCCAAATCAACTTTGGTGATCAATGGGTTGACAGATGTTGCAGCCAGATTGACTTAACACCCCTGACATAGCATGTTGGAAGGGTCTTGCTAACTCACAGGTAAGCTTTAGAGCCAGGTTTAGAGCCAGGTCTGAGAGACTTGGGGATAAGCAGAATGGATTTCAAAAGGCTTCAGCCAGGAAAGGATAAACCTAGGAAAACAATTAGAACTGAAGGGTCTAAGACAGCCAGTTTTCTGAGCAGAAATCATTTAGAGTGTGGCAGTTAACCAAACCATTTTAGTTTTGGCATACAGGATCAAGATTAAGTCTGGGACCACTGGATGCCTCTAGGCTTTCGTGCTTATAGCAAAAGACAAAAAATCTGTCTTCAAGTCCAGAACATAGCCGTCTTTAGCTCTAAATGGCTAAATTAAGTCTTTAGAATTCCTCTTCTAAATAGAACTTTACATGGAACAGGCTGAAAGCTGGCTCCATCTGGGATCTAGCAGACCCACAGTTGAAAGAGCTGTTGAGGACTACGCATAAAGTACTGTCTTTGTCAGTTTTTCACTGAAATGCTCCCGTGGCTTGTCTACAACTACCAACACCTCACAGCACCTGCTTCCCCTAAACAACAGCTCAGCTGTCAGCAATAAACACCTGATGCCCATTGGACTCCCTATCTTGGTGACTTCTAGCCACCTCAGACCTAATACCTCCAAATTCAAGTGTAATTCCTCGCCCCATGTGGTCCTCTAGACCCATATTTTGTTGGTGGGATCACCATCTGCCCAGGCTGAAAATTCAGCCCCTACTGTGCTTTTTTGTTTGTGAGAACTGAGACCACTCTCATCCACACAGCTTAACAATCAGGACAGAGAACTAGATCACCTGTCCAGTCCCGAAAATTCTTGCCTGGGAATTAAGGCTTTGAACCAGTAAATAGCTTCCTCATTTGCTTAAGGGCGTTCCTATGACCCGATTTGTTCAGTTCGCAAAGAGCTTCTTGCTCAGGACCAGATCTTGTTCACCAGGACAAAAACTCACTTATCAAGCTACTATTTACTTATCATGCTACTTTAAGACCCTCATCGTGCTGCGTCCACTGAGGGTAGTAAAATATGCCACCCCAAATTATGCCACATCGGCATGAGGCTTTCACCACTTACCCTTGTTGAAATGTTACCATAACTTGTTAAATTGACTTTGAAAGGTTTCTTGTTAAGACCAGGATATGCAGGCCAAAGAGAGGATCCAAGGTCAGTGTTGAGTCCTAGTTGAAAAGGGAGCTCAGGGGCGCCTGGATGGCTCAGTTGGTTGGGCGACTGCCTTTGGCTCAGGTCATGATCCTGGAGACCCGGGATTGAGTCCCACATCAGGTTCCCTGCTCGGCGGGAAGCCTGCTTCTCCCTCTCTCACTCCCCCTGCTTGTGTTCCCTCTCTGGCTGTGTTTCTCTCTGTCAAATAAATAAAATCTTTAAAAAAAAAAAAAAAGAAAAGAAAAAGGAGATCAGAGGAGCCTGACTAAAGCTTGGTTGATGGCAAAGTAGTCATCATTCTCTAACATAATGGTAAAAAAAAAAAGACAGTATAGACAGTATCATTGCAGAAATTGCTAATCAATTGTGGCATTTTTCCTCCTGAATCCAGACATGATTTCAGAATCCTTCTTAGTGAATTCTATATTAATCAGTGTTTCAAATATGATTGAAAGTGTTTCTTAAGGGCATGCACACTGAGGTCAGACTGCATGAGTTCCCATTCAGACTTTACTACTAACTAGCTGTCTGTGTTTAGGCAAGTTACTTAGCTTCTCTGTGTTTCTGGCTTTACATTTATAAAATGAGGATGATACTAGTACCTACTTCCTTGCATTGTTTTGAGAATTAAGTGACTTAATATTATCAGGGTGCAAGAATTTCTGTCCTCTTCAAGATCTTTCTGGCTAGACTAAGAATCAAATTGCCATAAAACAGATTAACAGGAAGAAATCAAATTCAATAGTGTATGTACAGGGAATCCACACAGACATGGAAATTCCAAAGAAAGTCAGGAAAATTAAGGTATATATGTCATTCTGAGTAAGGGGAAGATCCAGATCTTTAAAGGGAAGGAATGCAATCCTTAGGAAGAATGAAAAAGAGTACATGTTTGGTAAACAAATGTTTGCTGGGCCATTCAGAAACAGTGGAGCAAAGATAGATTTTGATCAAACAGGCTTTGCTAGGTTCCTCCCTGTCTACCAAATCTAGTTAATATCATAATGTAGTTATCTAGGCAGTAGCTCTCTTCCTGGAGCAACTCCTTTATCTAAATTCTTTTTTTAAAAGATTTTATTTGTGTATCTAACAGAGACACAGTGAGAGAGGGAACACAACGGGAGGGGGAGGGAAAAGCAGACTCCCAGCTGAGCAAGGAGCCTGATATGGGGCTCGATCCCAGGAGCCCACGATCATGACCTGAGCAGAAGGCAGATGCTTAACATACCCAGACACCCCCCTTTATCTAAATTCTTTTAGGCCATTCTGGGGTTAAAGAATTTCCCCCCAGTCTGCTGGGTCTTGGTTGCTTTTAACTCAAAATAATCTTTATGCCCATGTGGCACACCTTGAAACAGCCTGTCTTTGGCCCCTACAATATAGATAAAGTTCTTAGAATAGTGATGGTGGTGATGATGATGATGGTGATGATGATGTTATGGTGATGATGATGATGATGATGGTGATGATGATGATGATGATGGTGATGATGATGATGATGGTGATGATGATGATGATGATGGTGATGATGGTGATGATGATGATGATGGTGATGGTGATGATGTTGGTGATGGTGATGATGATGATGATGGTGATGGTGATGATGATGATGGTGATGATGGTGATGGTGATGGTGATGATGTTGGTGATGGTAATGATGATGATGATGGTGATGATGATGATGGTGATGGTGATGATGTTGGTGATGGTAATGATGATGATGATGGTGATGATGATGTTATGGTGATGATGATGGTGATGATGGTGATGATGGTGGTTGATAATGGTGATGATGATGATGATGGTGATGATGATGATGATGATGGTGATGATGATGATGATGGTGATGATGATGATGATGATGATGGTGATGATGATGATGATGGTGATGGTGATGATGGTGATGATGGTGATGGTGATGATGCTGGTGATGGTGATGATGATGGTGATGGTGATGGTGATGATGATGATGATGGTGATGGTGATGATGGTGGTTGATAATGGTGATGATGATGATAATGATGATGTTGGTGATGATGGTGATGATGGTGATGGTGATGATGGTGATAATGATGGTAATGATGATGATGGTGGTGGTGATGATGATGATGGTGATCGTGACAATGATGGTGATGATGTATGATGATGGTGATGGTGATAGTGGTGATGATAAATTAGAGAAGAAGAACCTGAGACCAAGCCATTGGCAGAACCTGGCCCAGCTGTGTTGGGGCTCTCTCCCATGCCTCCTTATTCATCTTATGAGCAAGGGGTGCTGGGCAAAGCCCAGGCAGTGAGGGAGAGGTGGTCCCCATGCTGTGGAATGTCATTGCTGAGGACAGGGAATATGAGGAATATGATATGCAGGCCTAAACACAGAGAAATAAAATCACTAAACCAGGTCAGGAAGATCCACCTAGAAAAGATCTTGCAGTTTCCCCAGCCTCAAACTTTACCCTTTCCAGGAACCATATTTTCAGACTGAAGTCCCCTGATCCACCATCGTTATCTGAAATTTAATAATATAAGAGCATCTTCATTTCCTCATTCTCTGGTCCTGTGCACTCCCCAGGCCCCCTATTAATCTCTTGAAACCTGTTTCACAGGTCTGCTCTGCCCCTTGGCTGCTCAGGCTGAGTCTGTCTATTATTCCTCTAATGACTCTTGAACAACATGGTATTGAGTTCTCTCTAAGGGAGAAGCAGAATCCCCTGTGATCCAGGTGATAAAACAATGAAATGATAGAGGATGTGAGTCTGTAGGCATACTCTTCTGTAAACTTTCCAAGCTCTGATTTGGAAACTATTGTCTGGGTCTGTGTGGAAGCCATCTCTGTCCCTGGGGAGGGGTGAGGTGGTGGCATTTGCTCTTACTTTTCTTTCTTTAACTCTGCTCTTTGAGGAGTAAATGTGGAAAGGTAAAAATAGGGGAAAACTAATGGAAGATAAGAATTATTTAGTAAAATGTGTTATACAGATTCAAGTCCTCACTTTTTCTATTGATAAGAGTTGGTGATTAAGAATCTAAGGCTATCCTCTTCTTCCTAGTATGGGAGGCGACACCTATACAGAGAGCTATTTATGTTATTTTGACAAAGGAAAATTTATACCCTCCCTTTAGGCAGATAGGGAGAAGGTAGAGAGCATCCTTTGTGTCTGTTCCTTCTCAAATGCTTTCAACTCGAAATCATCCTTATGCCAAAGTGGAATATATTAGAGTGGCATATTCTGATCCTCTTCAATATTATTTTATTTTCCTCCAAGATTTTCTAATTGTTTTTTTCTGTAATGAAATCGGATTATATATTGTAAATATACCATACAGAAAAATGGACATATCATAAGAGGACAACTCAGTGAACTTCCACCAACTGAGCATGTCCATGTAACCAGCACCCAGACTGAGAATCTGAACATGACCAGCAACACTTAGAGTCACAATTCCCTCTGTGATAACCACTATTGCCCTTTTAACTTCCTATATTAGTTTTGCCCATTTTTAATACCTCATATAGATGGAATAAGACAATGTGTATCTGGCATATTTTGTTCAGTTTTGTGTTTGTGAGATTCATATTGTTGCTTGTGGCATTAAATCATTCATTTTGTTGATTGTAGGGTATTTAGGATATGGATATATCACCATTTATTTAGTCTATTCTATAATTAATGGGCCTCTGCATTGTTCATAGTTTGTGGGCTATTGTGAATAACACTGCTTACTGACATCTTTGCACATAGCTTTTGGTGAACATATGTACATATTTTAAAGTATACACCTAGGAGTTGAGCTATTCCATATTGGGCTTGCATATGTTGATTTTTAGTAGATACTCAACCGCAATGATTGAATTGCTATTAATTTTTTTCAACTTTAAAAACTGTGGTAAAATGACACATAGCATAAAATCGACCCCCTTAACCATTTTAAGTGTACAGCTCAATGGTATTAAAAATATTCATAACCATCACCACCCTCCATCTCCAGAACTCTTCATCTTGTAAAACTGAAACTCAATTCCCATCAAATAACATCTCCCTATTCTGTCTCCCCTATAACCGATTTCTAGGTATTAGCTGTTTCTGAAAACCATGATGAACTCTTATTTTCTTGAATAGTTGATTCTGTTAAGTTTATGTGCATAGAATCTTTCCGTTCATTGAAAAGTTTTTAGATCAGAGAACATTTTTGCATTTGTATATTATTTGGTGTGTCTGTTATATGATTTGAGTGATAACTACCTTACTTTTTAGAGTTGCCCACCAATCTTTTAATTATCTCTAAATGAATCGGACTTTAGATTTGTATGAGAAAACAAACCACTCTAGGGATATCTTTGCCTTATCTGCCTCAAATGCCATATCTCTTTCAGGTTCTCTACCATTTTCCAATTTTCTGTTTTGTTTTCTGATGTCCATAAGTGCTGCTATTTACTAGGTAGTTGACAAAAGAGACTCGTGGGGGGGCAGAATTGGCATTTATTAAATGCCAACTAAATATGAAGCACTGTACGAGGCACAATGCCAGTGTACCTGGTGTACGAAACCAGCACAGCTCACATTTTTTATTGCTAATGTAAGGTTATGCAGCAGGGCTTGTTCTTCCCTATACTGGTTCCTTAAGGTCAAGGGAAATCTGAAGTCCAGTGTCACTGGTTACAGTGTTGATTGTAGGGTGTTTCAGGATATGGATATATCACCATTTATTTAGCCTATTCTATTATTAATGGGCCTCTGCATTGTTCGTAGTTTGTGGGCTATTGTGAATAACACTGCTTACTTATAATAATAAACAAAACCCTCCTTGTAAGAAAACTGCTATTCAGTCCTTCTTTTAAATAGATTTATTGAAATATCACTTATAGTAGAATTCCCCTTTCTAGGTATCAATTCTATGAGTTTTGACAAATGTCTTCAATTTGATAACCACCACCACCACTGCCATGGTGTCAAGATACAGAATATTTTCATCATCATTATCATGGAAAGTCCTCTCATGCCCCTTTGGAGCCAATCCTATCTTCCATTTCCATCCTTTATGTGATTCCTGTTCCTACAGCTTTGCCTTTTTCAGAATGTCATGGAAATGAAATCATACACTTGAAGATTCTGTTGTATGATTTCTTTTGTTTAGTAAATGTGTTTGAGAATCATCCATGTAGTACCATTCCTTTTTAGTAGTGGTCCTTTAGAGGGGTGGATGATAACTAATCTCTCCATCCACCAGTTGATGGGTTATATAGCACGTTTCCAGGTTGGGGTGATGACAAATTAAAAATGTAGTAAATATTCAAGTGCAGGTCTTTGTAGTTTTCATTCCTCTTGGGTAAGTACCTAAGAGTGGGAGGCCAGCTCATAGAAGATGTGTATGTTTAACTTCATAAGAAATTGTCAAGCCCTTTAACAAATCATTTTGCACTCACTAGCACAGTATGAAAGTTCTAGTTGTTCCCCATCCTTACCAGCATCTGATATTATCAAGATTTTGTTTTAAATTTATGCTCATAGGTGTGTGAGCATTTTTGCTCATATTTCTACTGCTCCAGTGCTTGGTAATATTGGTTTCTTGTCCTTCCAGGGTAGAAAAGGGGAAGAAAGGACAGAGAGTAACCAGGGCTATCATAAGATGTCTCTATAGCTCTGATGGCAGGCATAAGATGTTGACTCCTTTTCTTATAGGGTGCTTTCTGGATAAAGCCCCATCACTGGCAAACCCCAGGTTCTCTCTAACAAGGTCAACTCTTCTTCTTCTTTAAAGATTTTATTTATTTATTTGAGAAAGAAAGATTGAGAGAGTGTGACAACAGTGTGGGGGAGGGGGAAAGGGTAGGAACAGAGGGAGAGGGACAAGCAGACTCCAGGCTGAGCGTACAGCCGGCTGCAACACTCGTTCCCACGATCCCGAGATGACCTGAACAGAATTCAAGAACAGGATGCGCAACCAACTGAGCCATCCAGACCCCCCAGGCCAATTCTTTATTGTAGCTAACTCTTGGTTTCTCAAGTTCAGCTTAGATAATGCACGTTACATGGTTAGAACCTCAAGCAGTATCCTCAGTCTTTCCAGAGCTAAATTCTATTTTTCTTTTTAGTTGCATCCCTAGACAAGTTGCCTAACACAACTCACAGACTGGATTTTTCTTGTCATTCCTCAAATCCAAACTGTGGGAAATACTCTCATGTTCTCTACCTAGACACACTTAAGGAGTACAGGATAACTCCACTACAGTGTCATCTCCTACGTCCACTTCGTCCAGCCTGTTTCTTGCCCTCTTGATTCCCTCATGGGAGTCAGGTAAGGGCCATGGTAGCTCCTTAACTTTAGGGCAGTCAGCTTTCCGAATCCCTCTTTCCTATCTCAAAGCAAAAAAGTACCACTCACCTTTACCTCCAGAAATAAAGCACGAGTCTCAAAACTACTCTTTTATGATGTATTCTGCAATCATATTTTTTATAAACTGGTATATGAGGAATTCTAAGTGTTCTGTAGCCTATTTTGGGATAGCTACTTTGAAAGTCCTTTGAAAGCAGGGGTCTCTGTCCTTCAATTCAATTTGATATCTGATATTTATAATCCTGGGATCTCATTCCCAACTTCCATGTTAACATTCTGTCATGTAATATAATTTCCATTAATTCTAGAAGCAAACTTTCAATGAAGGTATTATCAGCTCCAATTGATGAGGAGGTAGAAATTTAAATTACTCTCCCAAAACTACCCAGCCAGTGCATACTAGTGTAGGTTTGTCTGACTCCAAATTCTGTGTCCACTCCATAATGCCACATAAATAAATGTTGTAGGTTGGGTTCTCTGAAAGGAGTTGCTGAGACAGTAGAGGGTTTAAGGTGTTTATAGGAATCAAAATCTGGGAAGAGAAGGGGGTCAAACAAGATTGAGCAGAGAAAGAATGCTGGCTCAAAAAGGTCTTGGCCATCTTGGCAGGGTATCCTGGAGTGAGTACCCTGAGGTGGCCTGAAATGCCTGGACCCTCGAGTCCCTACCGCATTCAGTTACTGATGTGGACTGTCCCAGGAAGGGCCTGACCTCAGCTGAGATAGTTCTGCAGCTGATCCTGAAGGAAATGATGATGTAAACAGCATGTTCTCTCTTGGTGTTCTCTCTTGGTGGGTGCCCTGGGTGGCTCATGTCTACATCTTGAACCACAAAGAAGACCCAGAGGCCCTCCTTGAGGGAACTAGGTCCCTTTCCTAGTGAGAGGCATAACTTGCTCTGGTTAGGACAGAGGGCAAGATATTGTGGAAGCTATTTTTGTGACGGTCATTGGCTGGGAGAGTTGTCCAGGAAAGGCCCATTCTGAGGAGCCAAGAGGTGGACTCTATGGGAGGAACTGTGGCATCTGAGGAATGGGCAGCCTCTGTTGAGGGCAAAGTGAAAGTAGGAGTGTGGCCAAGATCAAGAAAGGACTCAAAGTTGGAAGAGGGTGGGACCTCAGGGCCCCAAACTGTATGAGCTGCCAGCATCAGGCTGTGCTAACCCCAGTAAGGGGGCAGCCTCTCTTATGGCTAATATTTAAGTTGACATAGGAGGAAGGAGCAATATTGTGTAGATGAGAAGCTGGGGAAGAGCATTTGAAGCAGAGGGTATAGGATAGGCAAAAACCCTGAGGTATAGAAGAACTTGACTAAGCCTTGGAATGGGGCCAAATTTCAGATCAAATGAAAATAAGTGTAAGGGAAAGAGTCAGAGAGATAAATCATGTGGGGTT
Source organism: Spilogale gracilis (assembly GCA_004023965.1). Lineage (NCBI taxonomy): Eukaryota > Metazoa > Chordata > Mammalia > Carnivora > Mephitidae > Spilogale > Spilogale gracilis. Next base: position 27,444 of record PITA01013327.1, read on the forward strand.
ATAGGCCGTGAGGAATTTCACATTTTACTCTGAGAGCAAGGGAAGCCATTTGAGGACCTGAAACAGAAGAGAACCATAGAAGAAACATTCAGTAATATGTAAAATATGGACCTAGGCTTCCTTGAACAAAGAATGTTGAATTCTGAAAGTTGATCAGCAGTTAGACAGATGAAGGTAGAGCAGGCATGTGAGCATGTTTGGGGTCGGGGATCACCAAGTTTTTCTATAAAAGACCAGGTAGTAAATATTTTCAATTTTGTGGGTCATCCAATCTCTGTTGCTCTTGTATTACCAAGCAGCTATAGACAATATGTAAATGAATGGGCATGGTTAGCTGTCTTCCAATAAAACTTTATAAAAACAAGTAGCATGCAGGCTTAGCCTGCGGACCAGCCACAGTTTGCCAACCACTCTTCTAGGGCAAGAGAACAGCGGGTGCAAAGCCACTGAGGTTGGAAGAAATGAGGTATAATCAAGGAACTGATTCCAGATCAGTGTGACTAGAGTTAGTGAGCCAGAGGTGAGTGTTTCACAAGAAGGGTAGAGGTTTGCGGCAAATACTAGATGGTTGGTGGTCTTGTAAACCATACTAAGGATTTGGAATTTTTTTCTTAATGGCAAGCAATTGAGTAATCTACATAATTTTTGTTTAACCATAAACACATATGGAAGAGTGCATGTAAGCACACAGCTTGCTGGATTTTTCACAAATGTAATATCTATATAATCAGCATCTAGATCAAAAAATAGAACATTACCAGAAACCAAGAAGAACTTCCCTTGCACCTGCCTCCAGCCCTCACTCCTCCTTCCAAGAGTAAGCACTATTTGGACTTTTAACAACATATACTGTGTTTGTTTGACTGTTTTTGTACTTTATATAAATGGAATTACATAATACCCTCTCTGGTATCTGGCTTCTTTCACTCAAAATAATATCTATGAGATTCATCTGTTATTTTCCCAGTTGTAGATTGGTCATTGTCATTGCATGAATATACTACACTTGGTTAATCTATTCTTAATGTAGACGAGCATTTGGGAGTTTCTAGTTTTTTGGTTGTTACAAATTCTGCTGTGTGGAACTTCTGTGAATGTAATTAATGAATATATATTTTTGTTGGATATATATATATATACTTAATGGTATAATCGCAGGTTATGGCATAGATATATGTTCAATTTTATTTATTTTTATTTTTTAAAAAAGACTTTATTTATTTATTTGACAGAGAGAAACACAGCTAGAAAGGGAACACAAGCAGAGGGAATGAGAGAGAGAGAAGCAGGCTTCCCGCAGAGCAGGGAGCCTGATGCGGGGCTCGATCCTGGTATTCCAGGATCATGACCTGAGCCGAAGGCAGATGCCTAATGACTGAGCCACCCAGGTGCCCCGATATATGTTTAGTTTTAGTAGCTACCGTAAAATTGTTTTTCAAAGTGGTGGCATCATTTTACGTTCTCCTCAGCAAGATGAGAGTTCTGGTCTCTCTATATATTCTGTATACTTGGTATTTTGCCCTCTTTTTCATTTTAGCTCTTTTGGTTGTTTTGTGGTGGTATCTCACTGTGTTTTTAATTTGTATTTTCCTAGTGAGTAAATAGGGGAGCAACTTTTCCAATGTCTATTGGCCACTGGAGACTTTCATGCAGGAGCATGACCCAATCATATTTGCATTCTAAGAAATCCTCTCCAGCGTCTGGTGTGGAATAGGTGGGTGAAGAACATGAATCTAAGCAGGGATAGGAATTAGGAGATTATGGCAATGGTTGAGGCAGGTTGTGATGACATATTGGACAAAGGTGATGGTAGCTGAGATGGAGATAGATCATTTGAGGTCCACTTTGGAGGTAAGTTGACAGGACTTGGGATGCACTAGATGTTGGGGTTAGGGGAGCGTCTAAAAATTGTGGCTAGAAAATTTCTGTTGAACCCACCAGCCTTTCCTGTTCTTTATTTAGGTTGCTTTCATTATATATATTTTCTTTAAGATTTTTTTTTTTGGTTACTTTCCAAAGACTGAAGAAGAAAGCTTTAATTAGAAAAAAAGAAATAATATAGTAATTGAAAATGACCTTTTTATGATTCATTTTTTATGTGATGTTTCTTTCCTATTCTCCAGGGTTTCTAAATCTCAAAGTTTTGGATGACTCACAAATGAAACAATGCAAAGACCTGCATAAATATTACGTTGGTCGAGAGGGAATTCTCAGAAACACAGAGACGATTAGAGACTCTGGGTCTGTCTGGTGGGTGGTGTTTCACGAGATTTTTTTTTATGACCTGTTCTTTCTGTGGCTTGTCTTCATGTATATTTTGGGAAAGACACAAATCCTGTGGGAATCCAAGAGATCACCTGGGATCTTAAGTGAATGCACGCTGAGAAAACCCTCCTCCAAAGCTGGCAGAGAAGTGGTAAAAGTGTGGCAAAGTAGGGTGGAGAGGGCAGCCTCATTTCTGGCAAAAGCTCAAACAGGCTATGGTCATGAGTGGCCATCACTTTCTTTCACATTTTTTATCCTTTTAAGAAATCCAAAAATTACTGTTTCCTTCCAAGGTATAAAGCCTGATCTTTAAGCAGGACAACAAATCTTATCCTTGGCTTTCAACAAGGCAAATGCACACCCGAGTGATCTTCAGCCTCCATTCCAAGATCAGCCTGACAGACATCAACCATTGCTCATGGTGCTCTTGTCCACAAAGTCCATATTGGAATGGAGGGTGTGGCATGACAACCCCATCTATGAATTCTTTCCTTGAGTCCCTTTCTTTGTGGGAGTGTCTTTTTCCCTTGACCTGACTACTCAGAGCACTCCAGTCTAATGGGTCTCATCAGCCTCGTGTAGGCTGAGAAGAAAGAAAGGGCTTTGGGAATCTTATTAGTTATTCCCTAGAATGTCCTTGAGTCATGTTGGATGCTCCATGATTTAGGTCTCAAGGGGGTTGTTGAAGACTATTAACAGCAGCATTATTTTTACATCTCCAAAACACATTTTCCCCATTAAGTGGATTTCTTGTTCAATTCCCATGACACACTGACATCTGTCTCTATGTTCTTAAAGATGGACTTTTCATTGAGAATTTTATGATGAGCTTCCATACTTGTATGCTTGGGTTTCTCTCATAACTTTTTTCAATCCAAATGTTTTCCTCTAGCAATTTCCCAAATGTGAAAAGAGCAAAATTTCATCTGATGACATTTATGTGGAATCTAGTGAGTATCAGTTGTGTCTCTTGAAACCTCAAATTCCCACTCAGCTTATAGCCATTGTGAATCTAGGTAAGAGGGAAGGAAGATGAAGTAGGATACCAAGAAGTATGAGTAATGATGGTTCTTTTGAGTATAAGTGCTTGATAATCAAGAAATTTCAAAGACACAGAAATGTAATCTTCAGTTAGATCAAGCTGGACAAGAATGTGTGATGTTAGATAAATTACTTAGACATTGTATAAAATGGAATCAATAGTAACCCCTAGCAAAATGTCTAACAGAGTAGGCATGGGGTAAATATTAGTTTCTTTCCTCTTTCTATATCTAAGATTGTTTCTCTAGTACAGAGTCTTAGGAAGTAAATGTCTGAGGAAAAGAATGCAAGTATCTTTTTATAGAGTCTCAAAGTTAATTATCTTTTGAAGGCTGTATCACTATCAAAGCAATGGTTTTGAGCATTCTTCTCTCTACATCTGTCAGAATTGAGTACTATGGGCAAGAAAAGTTTCTGTCTGTTGTTACATTGTTTTCCCCCCTCACTGCATTATGTTGCTTTGAGAGCAACTGCACTCATTTTCTCACAAATTTTTAACACTCCATAGGAGTGTTCTAGGTACCTTCCCTTCTGTATACTAGGACAACTTGCCTCTGAATCCTGGGACTTACATATGCCTTACCTTCCATAAGCTTTCATTTAAAAATTTTGTGTTCTCAAAACAGTCTCATCATTTAGCTTTATATCATTAACATACTCATCATTTATATTTACTATGTTATAAATTTGACTATATAAAATCAATCTTTAACAAGACAATTCTGCTGTTGTGTGTCTTATCTATTAAGATTTCATGTAAGATTTCAGTTGAAAAGTCTTCTGCTTTAAAAAAAAGAATGATTGAAAATTGCTATCATACCTACTATTATGGCAATATTAAAAATACAACTCGCAATAATTAATAGATTAACAGTAAAAAAATCTCTAAAGATAATGTAAAATTTGTGCATATAATTATTAAGAATAATCTGGAAGACATGCACAGAGCATTGTATTCAGGAGTGGATGAATGTCCATTCTTTTTAAGAACACATTGAATACATAGAAAGTTGACCACATGTAAGTCCATAAAGCTATCCTCAGCAATTTTTAAAAGATTGGGATTATGTCCATATACAATTAAGTTAGAAAATGATAATAAAAATAGAACTAGAAAAATTATGTTTGGAAATTAAAAACAAAGATTCTTTTTTTTTTTTAATTTTAAGTAGGCTTTCTACCCAATGTGGGGCTCAAATTCATGACCCTGAGATAGAGAGTTGTACAACTCTCTAAATACTTAGAATGGAACAAAACTTGTGAGTAGTACTTATAAGAAAATGTAGAGCCTTCAAACAGTTACCTTAGAGAGGAAGAAAGCCTCCAAATTAATGAACTAAGCACTTAACTCTAAAAGTCAGGAAAAGACGGAGGCCTGGGTGGCTCAGTCGTTAAGTGTCTGCCTTTGGCTCAGGTCATGATCCTGGGGTTCTGGGCTTGAGCCCTGTGTCAGACTGCCTGCCTGCTCAGCAGGGAGCCAGTTTCTCCCTCTTCCTCTGCCCCTCCCTGCTTCTGTGCTTGCTCTCTGTCTCTCAAATAAATAAATAAAATTTAAATAAAAATAAAAAAATAAAAGATAGGTAAAGAAAGACAGGATAAACCCAAAATGTAGAAGAGAGTAGAGAAATGGGTAAGTGCAAAAATTAATGAAATATGAAACAAGCATATAATGGATGTTGATCAAGTTCAAAGTATGTTTTTAATGAATAAAATATGCAAAAAGAGGGAAGGCTCAAATAAATAATATTCAAAAGAATAACATAATGACAGAGCTACAGAGATTACACAGAAATTGAGAGTGTAGGACATGTGGTTGGCACAGTCAGTTGAGTGCTTATCTCTTGGTTTTGGCTCAGGGTCATGGAATCCAGCTCCTTGTTGGGTTCCAAGCTAAGCGTGGAGTCTGCTTAAGGTTCTCCCTCCCAGGGGAGCCTGGGTGGCTCAGTTGGTTAAGCCACTGCCTTCAGCTCAGATCATCATCCTGGAGTCCCAGGATCGAGTCCCGCATCAGGCTCCCAGCTCCGCGGGGAATCTACTTCTCCTTCAGACATTTTCCCCTCTCATGCTCTCTCTCTCTTAAATAAATAAATAAAATATTTAAAAAAAATTCTCTCTCCCTCTCCTGCTGCCTTTCCCCCCACTTGTGCTCTCTCTCTCACTAAAATAAATAAATCTTAAAAAAAAAGAAATGGAGAGCATATTATGAATTTATACTAATAAATTTTAAAAATTAGATTAATAGATGAATTTTTAGATAAACACGACATATGGAAACCAAGTCTTGAAGCAGCAGAGAATATACATAGTCCTATAGCCATATGATGACTTGAATCAAGCATTCAAAATGTTTCTACAAAGAAAACACTAGACCTGCCTGACTTTGCAGGCAAATTTTATGAAACATAGAAATAACAGCTAACTCTAATTGTATATTTACTGCTATAGAAAATCTAAGATAATGGAATACTTCTGTTCATTTTAAGAGACAGTCTAGCACAAGCTTGCTAATAAATTCTTATAAGGAAAGAATGAGGTAAGATTAATTACAGATCAGTCTTATTCATAAATATCAATGCAAACAACCTAAAGAAAATATCAAACCAAATTCTGCAATATGTGAAAAAAAATCGGTACATTATTATTTAGTTGGGTTACTCAGAATACAAAATTGTCTTAAAACGAGATTGAATTCTAGGAAATTATGTAAATTAGCATACGAAATAATACAAGCCATGATTGCTCTAGTAGACACAGAAAAAAATTTACTAAGATTCAACATGATTTTATTATGAAAAGCTCTCAGTAAACTAGGAAAAGGCAGGAATTTATTTAACCTAATAAATGCCATCAATTAAGACTACAACAAGTATCATACTTAACGATGTAATAGGGAAAGCATTCCCTTCAAGGTCAGGAATGAGTAGAGTAATCCAAACAATACACTTTTCTTTTTAATAAGACTATAAGTTTATTTAGATTTCACCAGTTTTCCACCAAAATCCTTTATCTGTTTCAGGATCCAATTTGCATACCCATGTTGCTGTTAGTTGTCATGTCTTCTTGATTTCCTCTGTTAATCTGTAGTGGTTCCTCAGTCTTTCCTTATATTTCATGACCGAGACACTTCTGAAGTACCGTAGGCTAGCTCTGGCTGAACCAGGTCCCCAAAGGAAGGACGGTGTCGGTGAATGAGAGAGCCCCAAAGATTCTTTTCGATCACCTGCCAGGCATCTCTGCCTTGCCAGCTTTCAATGTCTTTATTTATATCCAACAAGTTAAAGATTCTCATAAAGGTAAAATCTTTTGCAGAGAATGATTTTTGACTACATAGCATCTTTGTTAGAGAAACACAATGCTTTTGTGAAACAGTGCTTTAGTCAGTGAAACATGTTTTTGCAGGTGCACATATCTACAATTTAGAGTCAACTCCTTCAACTAAACCAAGGACATGCTAATCGGTAAGGTTTTCTATGATTTCTTACATTTGGAGCCTCGACAATAAAGGGTAGATTAATCACATGGTGTTTTTTAAACAGGTCTTACAGGAAAGAAAGCATTTAAAAGGCTTACATGAGTTATATACAACGTTTAAGCTACATTATTAATTTAATGGCCAAAAGGTAGCCTGTCTGGCATTGAGGAGGAAGGTAACTTTGCAAAGTGCTTGCTCAAGCCTCTTTTCTACAACTGGGTGCAGAACTCTTTATTTATGGATCCTTTGTGTGTGTGGCAATGTTATTTTAGTACAGTTTTATTTCTTATATTAAGCCCTTTATTTAACCATTCAAGAGCCTCGATAATCTCCTCCACAGAGCTGCAGGAAATTTAAAGGGAAAGTACAAAAAGTACACTCTTAAGGACAGTAAGGGAGTCTCAGTTTGGCTTTGAGCATCCTGAGGCGCTGTCAAGAGTGATGTGCTTAACTTTTAGGATAAAGACCAATTAGTAAGAAGGAAGGAGACGCCAGTGTCGCACCATCAGCAGGAGAGAGGCTCAGACTGCCCTTTCCTCTCTGTGACCACGTCAGGCCAGTGGGGTTATTTTCCGGTGGCAGGAGCTCTGCCTTACTGCTACCCTCTCACTGCGACTTACGGAAGCCAGTGAATGTCCGTGAGGCAGGAGGCTTGCTGAGACTGCCATCTTCCCCATGGTGGCTCCGTCAGCTTGCGAGACCCAGGCGGCTCCTGAAACAGTTGGGTTCCTCTGATGCTTTCTCATAATTAGAGAAATGCTGTGGATTTCTTGGAACAAAATCACAGAGGTGGGGCACATTGTGGCTTTGCAGCTCCTCTCTTCAAGAAGTCAACTCTGTTTCCTCTTTGAATCTGAGCTGGCACTGTGACTTGCTGTGGACAATAGAATGTGATGGAAACGAGGTGATGTGTCTGGGTCTCAAATGATCTAGCACACTCCACTTGTTTCTTGGAACACTGAGCAGCTCCAATGTGTACAGGCCTGAGCAAACTGTTGTATGACTAGAGACCACAGGAGCAGAGATAGGCAATGCAAGCCAAAGCCACCCTGGGCCAACAGAGAGCCTCCAGCCGACCCTCCAGCTGGCTACAGGTGCATGAGTGAGCCCAGCCAAGCCAAGAGCAAGTGCCCATCTGAGCCCAGCCTAAACCATTAACTTACAAAACAGGAGCTGAGCAAGCAATTGTGATTTTAAGTCACTAAGTTTTGGGGTTATTTGTTACACAGCAAAACTAACCAATGCACTCATTTCCCAGCCTGTAACTGTGTGGTATAGTAAACAAACATAGACTTTGGTGTCAGACAGACCTGGGTTCAAATCCTGTTTTTGTTGCTTATTAGCCGTGTGGTCTTGGAGAGTCACTTCACCTGATTCATTTGTAAGTGGAAATAACAATTTCCACAAATAGGTTGCTGTGAAGAGTAAATAGGACAATTCTTATAAAGCTAGCAGCACAGAACTTAGTACATAATAGATGCGCTATAACCATTCTGTCCAAGAACCAAGGTGATACCTGCTTAAAGTTCAAGGGGTAGAAGGTGCCAAGTCTTCTGTCACTAAGAGTGTGTCATTTACTTCTGTTTTTCAGAGAAAACATTCTTTAAACCATATCTTGACTCTTTTCATTACCATTAATTTCCATTTGCACTTTTCAACTTCTATTTCCCTAAAGACTGAAATACAGTGGCTGTTCTTGCAAGACATTTCCTTGGGGATAACCTTGTGCACAGAGATCTCTGGGATCCGAGGCACTAAGTCCTACAGACACAGAGGAATAAGACGAATCCCACCCATTCCTTTAAAGAAAGTGATCATGCTGCCAAGTGCCCCGGAATTACATAATTATCAGTTTTGCTTTCTTAGATAATTGTGCTTTTTACATGCTTTCCTGAAAATAGCTTTAAAAAGCCTACATTATTCTACCATCTCTGAAACTTGGGGATAATGTGAGGGATTTTGTCTAATTTTCTTTCTGTTAAATGCTGCAAAAAATGGTATTATTAAAGGTAAACAAAAACAAAGTTAGGACATTTTTTTTTCATCCTTAGTCTTTTCAGTGACACAGAAATGGCTATTTGTTTTCCCTGGGTCTTATGCTCTCCACCCGCTCTCACTGCAAGTGGGATGGTCTAAAGATTCACGGAAGACTTGCGGCATTCTTGAAATTTCAAAACGGGAAGGTTCTGTGCAACTGCAAAGACAAATTCAGGGATTATATACCAAAGACAATGGATATCCAGACCCAGATTTGACTGCCCAGATTTCATGTTGCAAGCGTAACTGTGCTGTAGTTGTATTTTTATTTTTTACATGCTTATTTGGGAACTTACTCTGTGTTTTACTTTAGACCACTCACGGGGATTCGGATCACACAACTTACCAACTTTAGTTTCAAGAAATCATCACAAGCTTCAAATATGACAAAGCATGACATTAAAAAAAATCAAGGTGAACAGCAACAGTTTCAGGTCACCTAGGAGAGAGTATTTTTTTTTTTTTTTCTCACAAGAGTAGCGACATCTGCAGCATGAACAGTAGGTCAGGCTCACTCTCTCTAGCTGTTTTCTTTCCTAATTCCTTATTTCTCCTCAATCACGATCGCAAGCACTCAGGAAACCAGGTGTTTGACAGCTCTCTTAGTTTGTTTGGATGTGGGAATTGGACTCTCACTCAGAAATCGCAGGCTAAAGACGACACTCAAAGTCTGTTAAGTTGACAGTGACATTGCCCTCTGAGCCCTGGAGGGTGAATGTTTGAACTTGGGAGAGATTTCCTCCTGCATTCCAGTTCTGCTGTTGCTTGACTTGGGCCCAGGAAAGATTTTTCTTCATGGTCCGGTGCAGCATTTGAATGTGGACTTTAACCATGCTCAGTAATATGATAATGACTTTTCTCTGATGAATAAAGAAAAGAAAATGTAGGTTAAAGCTCTTAGTGATGCACTCATCTGAGCCATAGCTCAACCTGCCTCTGGAATTCTGCTATCTCATCTTTGATATTTTCAATTGTGATATGTTGATTAGCTTTGAGGTTGTAAGTTCAGCTGTTCTGAGATCTTGCCTATGTCACCAACACTTACCACTTGGAATCGCAGAAGAGGTCTTTTATTTATGTAATCAGTGACACACAAAAAACCACTTTCCCAATCTCATCTTCATCTCTGTAATCCCCTGGAGCACTTCTTGAGTGGCTATCCTCGAGGGTGGGAAAAGCAGAATTGTTTTCGTGCTCTTTCCTTCTCATGGCATGCTGAGAAAGCAAACGCGGACTGAATCGCTGTACTTTGATCATGTTGGTGAATTTCACTGGTTCCTTCGAGGATGTGATGCCAGGACCAGCAGGCACTATTGGTAAGGCTGTGTGTGGAATGGCCCTGAATCTCCCTTTTTGGTTCCCAGGTGGCTGAGGCTCCATCGGTCCCGACCACCCAACCCTTGGTCTTTAGTTCAGAGCACAGCTGCCAGAACAATCTCTTCTCCCGGAGTGTGAGAGTCCCTGAGGACTTTCCCCTCGTGTCTGGGTCAAGAGCCACATTATATTTTGTAGTGCTTGGTCCAAATCCAGGCTGAAGTAACTCCTGTCATGCACACACATGGTGCAGACTGCCCTTTCCTCTTGTATTCCACTGATGTTATGCAACTCTCCATGTTGTCGTTTGATAAGGGACTTTTTCCAATATCCCACTCTGCTTTCTCTCCAGGCATAATTCTGTCTTGATTGTAGGAGGCTGATTTTTACAAGATATTCACTCCTGGTTTTGCTATAAGGAGTACAGCATGGAGTCCCACAACTGCAGCCTTGCTCTTTCTTCCAGCCGTTAGTGGACGATTTGTCAGTGTCGCACGGGGGATGGAACGTTCTGGAGAGAGGGCGGAGAAACTGGCTAAGCTATAACTGTGGTTCTGTCACTCTACTTTGTTTGAAAATGATGAAAAGTGGAGATGATGTCCTGCCATTTTTTTTCAACAGGGGTTCAAGATAGATTGTTTTTGATCATTAGGGTTTAGTAGATTGCTGATCCAGTGATGGTCAGATTGTACATCTGCACGGTTGAACCTCCTACTTGCTTTTAAACTACAAAGCAAAAAACCCCACCTGTGTGTGTGGAACACATGCCAGTCCCTAGCATCATTCATTTGTCACAGCACAGACATCGCATTCAGGGCTTCTATTGGAATCTTCAATATTTACATTGAAACCGTTGCTTTAACATTATTTAGAGTGGTAATGTTTACAATACTATTTTCTTTACCCCTTTTAGGCTTCAATGAAAGGCTTCATACAACTATGATTAGTCAGTGGAAAAGAATAAATATAATTATCTTAAGAATCCTGAGCTACCATTGGAAATTTAAGATGCTCTATCAAGAGTGTAAAGAAACTTCCAGTATTTTTTTTTTAAAGATTCTATTTATTTGACAGAGAGAAACACAGACAGAGAGGGAACACAAGCAGGGGGAGTGAGAGAGGGAGAAACAGGCTTCCTGCCGAGCAGGGAGCCCGATGTGGGACTTGATCCCGAGTCCGGGATCATGACCTGAGCTAAAGGCAGTTGCTTAACCAACTGAGCCACCCAGGTGCCCGAACCCTCCAGTATTTTAACCTCTAGACAAGAAAGATTGCTTAAGACCATACTGAAAGATCAATGGCACCCAAGTTAGAGAGCACAGCACAGTGATTGTGTCTGACTTATCGCAGTCTGGTGGGTTCCACTCCTACAGGACGATGGAATTGTGTCTGTGGTGGTGGTTAATAGAAACTCAAAGGTGAACTAGATAAAAGAAAAACTGAATTGTCTTAAGAAATTGTTTCAGATATTGTATCCCTTCTTGGAAGCACCTGATGATTCAGAAATACTTGTTTCCCCTCTTGCCTTGGACTTCTCTCCTTGGTAGGGATTTTGAGAATGTTCAGAGAGGGGGCAAACCTACTGAGTGGTCGGACACTGAAAGGGTTAGATTAAATCAGAATGACTGCCTTGACCTTGAGAATGAGGAGCTTGAATTTTTTTTTCCAGAAAAGTTTTCACCGTTATTAAATACACAACGATTAAGTACACTTTGGCGGCTTGCTCTTTTCCATTCCATCCAAAGACAGACAGAAATGTGCTAACAATACAACAAGGCTTTGCAAACTTTTTCTGTAAAGAACGAGGTAATAAATATTTTTGGCATTGTGGAACACACAGCCTGTGTCACAACTCTTCAAAAGCAGCACGAGCAATATGTAAAGGAACAGGTGTGGTTGTATTCTGATAAAACTTTATTGACACATGCTGGCAATGGGTCAGATTTGGCGGTGAGTTTCCATACAGTATATGCAGATCCCTGCCTTGGAGAAGGAACTCTTCTGCTAAATATAAGAACCAGGAGGGGTGATGGGAAGCTCTGTCTGCTAAGTGTCTGTCTTCCACCCAGGTCATGTTCCAGGGTCCTGAAATCGAGCCCCCTGACTGGCTCCACTCAGCAGGGAGTCTGCTTCTTCTTCTCCCTCTGCTCCTCCCCCCAGTAGCGCTCTCTCTTTCTCTCTGAAATAAATGAGTAAAATCTTAAAAAACAAACAAACAAAAAAACAGGAAATGTCTGTTCATGTTCTCTCTGTTTCTCTTTGAGGATAGCACCCATATCCGAGGTCAGCCATCCTTTATATTTGACATCTAGATGGACAGGAAAAATTCATCAAAAGCCAACCTAATCACTGATAAATTCATTTTAAAATTTTACATAAGAGGATCTGTGCCCCTAATTTAGGAATTCCTTTATAGGGTTCTCAGTTTTAGTGTGTCCCATACACAAGCATGAACTGTATGTATATATACATTTTGCAAACGTGCTTAAGGCCAATGTATGTTTTTAAGTTTGTCTGCCTCCATGTCTTCTTATGGAATCTTAGGACTGGATATCATTTACTCTTCTTTATTGAGGGCAAGTGTGGTAATTCAAGGAAGAGATTACACATATTTTTGTATTGAAGTCTAGCTCTCTCAGGCCTAAGCCCAGTTCAGTTTTCTAGCTATTGCATCTGATTATAGGCCCAGTGATTTGAGAAATGTTGCTTGTTTCAAAAGTAATGTAGTATCCCATGAGACTTGAAATCTTGCCCTGAACCTACTGCTCTACTATAAGGACCTGAGAACGTTCTCAACTTTCCATTTGTTACTAGTCCACATTTGAAAATCAATCAGTAGTTTTGAAAATGAGTTTGTTTTTATTGCTAGAGTACAAAAACAATGATCTGCGTCTTATTTTCATAGCACTGAGTTCCATAATCTGGGGCATCAGGAGGGCCCAAATGACAATTTTAGCAGGAGCTTGTATCCAGAAAAAAGTGGTAACATTTTAGGTGTATTCCTTCAGTTATGTCTATACACAGCTGATACAAAGTTATCTGAGCTAGAGTGAGAAGAGACTGTAGGCATGAAGAACAGGAAACACTGTATTTTATCATAGGCAGTAGTTTTTGACCTCTTCCCTTTTAAACGTTTCACTGGTGTGGACTCGGGCCAACCCTGACAGTCTTTCAAGCCAGGTGGAGGCATCTGGGCTGACTTCAGGTAGGTAAGAATCGCTGGCTGAGTGCAACGTGCCAGTGATTGGGTCAGTTTTCAGCACCGGGGACAGATCAAATTGGCCATGCTGCAGTTGCTTCAAACACCCTACTTTCTTATGTTTCTGCTGGTAGTGAGTATGGATGAGTTAGGGCTGGAATCATGGCTTGGCAGTTTACTTACTGGGGGGTGGGGGGCTGATGCTGCAGTAAGGACTGCTCAGGGGTAGCTGGAGCAGGTATGGGAAAACATGGCAGCCAAGACAAAGCTCGGAGCGTGTGCTCACTGGAACCCAGAGTGTCCACGGGGGAATGGCAGGAGATGATGGTTGATAGGTAGACCAGATTAGAGGTTGAAGAACCTTGAAGACCATTCTAAGGGGTTTAGAATTTAACTCTCAGGACAGATTTTTATTATTTTCATTGGCATATCTTTAGTGGAGAAATTATGTAACATATAGAGCAATACTGAGAAGGATTTCCTTGAGTCCAATAAAGCTGATGATCTGGGTATAAGTATGGGAAGGATAAAGTGGTACAAGGGAAGAGATGCTTGGGGTGGTCTGGTTGGGATGTAATCAGAATGTGAACAAGGGGATAGCAGGTTGGCAGGGAGGAGGAGTGGGGGAGAGAAGAGGGTTTGGGGAAGTAGAGTTGACATTCATTCCTGGGTTTATGGCTTGGACAACTGAATTAAATGAGACCAAAAATCTAGTAGGAGGGACGGAATCTGGGGGAATGGATGATGAGTTTTGTTTTGGATATGCTGAGACAGGTGCCTAAGAGAGGCCTCTGAGGAGCTATCTAGTAGGCCACTGAGCTGATCTTGGGAGAAGGGAGATGAAATTGGTCTGAAGTTAGTACTAAGGCATTGGATAAGGGTTAGCCAGGTCAGTGAGTCGATGAAAGCTTAGGTAGCAACCTAAAACACAGCAAGTTAAGGCCTGAACGGAGGAAGAGAGACCTACAAAGCAGTAAAAATGCTTGCTTTGAGAAGGTGGGGTAGAATGAGAAGGGACTGGTACCACTGAAGCCAGGAGAGGAGAGAGTTTCAAGACTGATCTCACGTAGCAGTGTGATGAAATGAAACCAGGGATGTGTCATGCAGTGCTCACCGAGTCTGGAAAATAAGACCCTTAGCAGTGCGGTCAAAGCAGCAATGCAGATGCCCCATCCTAGCAGGTCTGAGAAGTCGGGCAGAAGGGAGGGGGCGGAGATGAGGAAGGTATAGTGATCTCTCTAGAGATCCGGAGAGGAAAGGAGAGATGATGTGACAGCTGGGAGCCAGGAGGTGCCTAGAAATGCCCTCTCCACATGGTAGGGAGACATGCAAAGTGTCACTGGAAAAAACACATTGCAGATTTGTTGGAATCGTGGCCTGTGTTAAGATGATGAATTTTTCTCCTTTTTCTCGATCTCAATCTGGAGTCATCCTGGGTAATGCTGGGAAGCAGAGCAATTTCTTTTACAGGTTTTGTTATGCCTTTATCTAGGTCTTTCCTGCAAGTTTCTCTGGCAATGGTATCCCACCTGGGATTGACCTCCTGGAAATTTTCTAGCTCTTTCCTCAACAAAGCCTACCAGGTGTCCTGGATGTGTCAGTCAATTTTCCTGCCATTAGCAATTTTGCCTCCAGGCTTAGAATATCCTAGGCACAGCCTCTGAAAGGCTCTCATCCCTGCACCATCCCTCCCCCCCTCTCCTGCCCCCCAGGCTTTGCTTCCATTCCACTTCCTCTAGCTGCTCTCCCACAGAGCCAAAGCTATTTGGATCAGGGATGGACACCTACCCCAAAGCAGCTGATCCAGTATAAGTGGCCTGGTCAGAATAAATAAGCTGCGCTGAGTAGATTCCTTACTGGAGAAACTGAAGTCTCAGATGTGTCAATTGCAGGAGACATTTGAGAGCAAGGTCATGAGGTGGTAGCCAATCTGCTTTTGGATGTTCGTGAATTTCTTCAGATTGCCTTAAACTATCCAGTGCTCCCTGCCATCTTGAGCTAATGGGTGAGTTTTGATCACCTGCAAACAGAATAGCTCTGACACCTTGGCTAGACCAACAGGAATATTATTCCATTCTCTTCAGCTATGCTCAGTGAGTTGCTAGTAAAGTGGTTCACTGTAAGCATGATGGATCTTTTTGCCTTCCACTTGACATAAATGATTGCAATGTATGTGATCAATTTTTCTCTTAATATGAAAATAAAGTGATTACCCCCCCCCTTTTTAAGATTTTACTTATTTATTTAACAGAGAGAAACACAGTTAAGAGAGGGAACACATGCAGGGGGAGTGAGTGAGGAAGAAGCAGGATTCCTGAAGAGCAGGGAGTCCGATGAGGGGCTCGATCCCAGGACTCCAGGAACATGACCCGAGCCAAAGGCAGATGCTTAACGACTGAGCCACCCAGGTGCCCCTAAAGTGATTCCCTTTTTGAGTGAATTGATACAAGTCATCTCTTAGGAGCTAATAACAATGGACTCTGACTATGGTGACCTGAACACACAAGGATTCACTCTCTCTTAAAAGGAAAGTCCAGTGTCCATAGTTGAGGGGTGGTATATAGCTCCATGATGTTGTAAGGGACTCAGGCTTCCATTTTTTTCTGCTCTCCAATTCTTAGGGCTTGGCTTCCATCTTTAAACTGGCCGACCACATGACCCAAGATAGCTGCTGAAGCTCCAGCCATCATCAACCATCGTGCATGCTAGCTTTTGCCATAATGCTAACAAAGAAACCAGCCCTTTGTCTCACTCCAAGGTCTGCAAGTCTGGTGGGGTAGCTCTGCTTTCGTCTGCAGGTTGGCTGAATTGAGCAGCAGGTCCAAGTTTAGGTCGGCTACATGTTTCTTGGCATTTTGCTTGGACGAGCAGCTACCTGGGCTGTGGGCAGGAGCATACAAGGGTTAAAGCAAGTCACAGGAATACATTCCAAGCCTCTATTTCCATTATGTCTGGTAACATCTCATGGACCAAAGTCAGGAAAATGGTCAAGTCTGAAATCAAGGCTTGGGAAGTACATTCCATGTACTTTAAAGGGTGGGTTGCCTGATTCTATTAAAGCATGGGGTGAAGAATTGAAAATAATAATTGAACCAACCACACACATTATGTGTGAAATCCTGGACAAAAGAAGGAGGTTGAGAGGGACAAAGGAACATACCTATTAACCATAACTGTCTTTAAGGAGCCTATTTGAAACTCCCATGCACCCCATCTTATTCTATTTAATTGACCAGAAACTTTCCATATGACCATTCCTGATTGCAAAAAAGCCCAGGAAATGTCTTCTTTATTCCAGGTTTCAGACTGTTCAGCTAAATACTAGGGTCTATTTCTAGGTCAGAAAGAGGGAAGAAGTAGTTGGACAACTAATGGCGTCTATGCATCATATCTACCCTTCACTGTAGCTAGGTAATCTGATGACTTCAGTGAAGGTGTTCTTTGTAGCTAATTAACATATAAGTGATTATCTAACCAGTAATTAAATACTGATGGACTGTTGCTTTGGCAGAAGGAAAATATAAGTCATCTGAGTTCTCTTCCACAAGTTAGTTTTTCTCAAACTCAGTTTCAGTTTTATTTGCTCCTAAAATATAACTGATGGGGCCAGGAGGAGTGGCTGTTAAAGCCTTCTAAAAAGAAAGTATTTAAGTAGCTGAAGGGCACTTACCTTCAAGACAAATTTCCAAATAGGCTCTTCTTTCAGGTTTTTGCTTAAAGGTCACCTCGTCAGGGAGGCCTCTCCTGACCTAACTTAAAATAACCACTTTCCCCTTTCTTTATTTCCTTTTTCTCCATATCATTTATAATGATATCATTTCATTTTCCGCCTCCGCTCACTTGTGGAAAATGAGTGACTTGGAGGCAGGTCACTTGTCATTTTGGTCACTTTTGGTGGACTGGATTGCTGACTATGGTCCTCTATGATCACTCTGTTCATTGCGCCAGCTAGAAGAAGTAGAAGTTTCTTTTTCATACAATGTGTTCCTGACGCTGTTGCAGCCATTCTGTGACGCTGAGGCCTGAGTCTGAGGAGAAAAGGCAATCTGTTGAAGGTGGGCATTTAGAAGCCTGAAATGATATTTGGTCCTAAGCTCAACCCTGACAGGCAGAAACAGCCTTCTGCTGGACTTGTTCTGCATGAGAAAGACTGGCCGATGCTGAAGTTTGGGACCCAGGCTGGTCCTCTTATCTCAGCCTCGGTGTTCTGTGGAACCAGAACGATTTCACAGCACATCAACATTGGACACTGTTGCTCTTTGACTCGAGGGATCAGGGCAAAATCAAGACCACTTCTGTAATCTTGTCAGTGGCCACAGGAGAAGTGTGTGTATCCTGGGGCCCTGAATTCATCATTCCTCCCAGGAGGGGCCTGGGAGACTGTGCTTGAGGGTGAGAGTCCCCTGGGCCTGGGACCATGATTTCAGAGATATCTGCAAATAGGAGGATTGGGCGGTTGATACTTGGAAGGAGTACAACAATGCAAGGGACACTGAGCAGCCTTCAGATGGTACCAGGAAGACATGAGGCGGAGAGCTGTTTTGTAGCCTGTGCCTTAGAAGCCAGGGGTGGGTCAGAGTGTGGGCAGGTCTCTGAATCTAGGAGGGCACAGGATGTAGGTGGCTAGGGGACCTGGGGTCCGCGTGCTAGAGTAGTGAGAATGGGGTGGGATGGAGGGAGTGGCGCAGGACGTCTGCCCTCGGAACTGCCAGGAGGCGCAAGGGCTGTGGGGTTCCTGAGGCTGTCTTAGGTTTGCCACCTACGAAGAACGTGGGCGAGGTTCAAAGCAGGATCCCGCCGGGCTCCAGGGCGCGCAGGGCGGGGAAAGAGTGCGGGGAGGCTGAACCGGGTAGGGCGGGGCCGCCTAGGGGTCCCCGAGGGCCACCTCCCGGCACTAGCTGGAGGAGTAGGGGTGTCGGAGTCGGTTCCCCGCCTTCCCCGCCCCGCCTCCAGGGCCCAGCGCGGCGCGCACGCTGGGCCAGCGCGGGGAGCGAGGCTGCGGCGCCGCGCGGTTGCTAAGCCCGGCGCCCCCGGAGACGTTCCCGGCGGCTGTCGCCGGGCGCGGCGCGGCGCGGGGCGGGCGGCGGGAGGGAGAGGAGGGAGAGGAGGGACAGGAGGGAGAGGAGGGAGGGCGGGCGTGGGCGCGGGCGAGTGGCTACTCCGTAACACCCCTCCTCCCCGCGCCGAGCTCTGCCGTCGAGCCGCGGCCCCGCGCTGTCACCGCCGCGCCCGGGCACCCCAGCCCGCCGCCCCGCCGCCCCGCCGCCCCGCCGCCCCGCCGCCCCGCCATGCCCGCCGCAGCGCCCACTCTGCGCCCGCCGCCGCCCCCGGCCCGGCCCGCGCCGCCGGCTCCGGGTAAGTGCCGCGCGCCCGGGCCCCAGCGGTCCCGGACGCGGAGACCCCGCTCCGTGAGGGGTGGCGCCGCCGTGCCAGCCCGCTGGATGCCCCAAGCGCTGTGTGTGTGTGTGTGTGTGTGTGTGTGTGTGTGTGTGTGTGTGTGTCCACGCGCGCGCCTACACCCGCTGGAACTCGCTTGCTCTGGGCTAGGGGGATAACGCTGTCCGCAACTGGTTTCCTCTGCGTTGCCAGCTGGAGGGGCCTTCCGAGAAACGCGTGGACATCCCTCGAGGTGCAGTGGGGCTGCGGAAGAGTGCAGGCACCAGGCAGGCAGCTGACGTTTATTGAGCACCTCAGTGTGCCAACGGCTTTGCCTGGAGTTGACCACCTTCCATCCTTTTCACAACCCTCAGGAAGGTGGAATTATCCCCATTTCTCAGATGAGCGACAGCCATGCCCAGAACTCTTGACTTGTCTGAGGTCGTATGGCTTGGTAGCGGTAGAGCTGGGATTTGAACCCAGGTCTTCGGAGCTCTCCGACCGACCTAAGAGAAAGGAAACACCTTAGAACTAGGTAAAGAACCACACAGAAGAGCTAAAGACCATCAGGATAAAGGCTACAGACAAAGCATTTGGGAATTAACAGGGGGGAAAATGAGTTCGTGCAATCTCCCATCACTTAATTTCCAATCTAAGACCGCATTTACACTGCCTTCTGTGTCTGGCTGTGGGGGGGGGGAGGTGTTGGGAGGTGGAGAGAAGACTGCGCCAGGGCTGGGCAGAGGCGGCTGGGGACACCTCAGCGGATCCGCCTGCTGGGACTGGAGGTGGGGGTGAGGAGAAGTGGAGGGAACTCGGTTGTTATTCATTGCCTGTGTTAGTCATCCCTTCACCTCGTCCCTCCTTGTCGATTCCATTTCCTCCTTTGCTCCGTGTTTCCTCCAAGATGACAGTGGTCAAACTGAAGGTGCTTCTACTGCCTCCACCGCGTTTCACCGAGGGTCTGGGCATTAGGTGGGCCTGTGCTCTGGGAACTGCGCAGGGCGCTGTGAGGGCAGTCTGGGTTCTGCTTGGGGAGGCTTTCTGGTGGGCTGGTATTGAGCTGGCAATCACCATCACACCCAGAAAGCAGCTAGAGCGCTAGCCAAGCATTGGGCTTTTCCTTAAGGGACAAGGTAACAAGAAGCGGGGGGCCTTTGGAAGTAAAAAAGGAAAGACACGTTGGGGTTGCCCAGCGGCCCAACTTTGGAAAAGGATTTCAACTTCATATTTGGATTGCTCTGGGTGTGCATAGAAGCCACAGAAGGCTTCACTAGAGAAAGAACAGAGAGGCAGAAAATGACCCCAAAATGCTCTGTAACTCACTTCATTTAGGTTTAAAAGGTCTTTAACTGGCGTTCTTTGATGGTGAGCTAAAAAGGTGTGAGAAGGGAGGGTCTCTGTGGGTGTGAGAACCCCATGGAGCCCTCAGAATAACGGAGAAGCCTTAGTTTATTCTGGCCAGGCTGTGGACAAAGCTTGGAGAGGGAAATGCTGGACCACTGAGCTTCAGTGCTAAGCTCATTATCCACGGTACCTACACTTTCCCCACCTTTTCCTTTGGTGGCCTCCTGTTCGTGTCTGAATTTGGCCCTTGTGGTGGTGAAGCAGAGCCCCTTTTGAAGATGCATATGTGGGGGAGTTCTTTGGAAAGGATGTTTTGTTAACTGCCTGGTAATGTAGGTCATGAGAGGGAAATGCAGAGAGACTGGAGAGGTGGGGAAGAACAGTCGTACTGGGAATCAGGGAGTGGAATTCCATCCCCAGAGGTCTGGGGCTTCTTGGTGACCTGGGGACAAGTCACTAAACTTCCCTGGGAATGCCAGTATCTTCAACTTTCTTTATTTAATAATAATCGTTGAGCTGACCTCAGAGAGTTGTTGATGAGCAAAGGGGAAATGTTTTCATTGATGCCTCAGACACTTATCGAGCAAGTCCATAAAATCAGTACCCAGGGAGAACGGGCAGTCTCTCAGGGACAGTGGTGTATGTGGAGGCTTCATGGTATAAGCAGGAAGTGAGGGAATAGAGAGAAGTAGTTCAGTGGTTATATGAGGGGACAAGGAGGTCCTCAGCGGTGCCTGGGCTGGTCTGGAAACCTAAGCATTTACAGAACTTTGCAAATGGCAGGGGGTCTTGTAGTGTGTAGTTATGGGGATGTATAGAGCTCTTGAATCCATCAGAACTGTCTCCAAATTGTTTCAAAGCTGTGTGATCCTCAGGGGGGTACCCAAACACTCTGAGCCTCCATTTCCTCCTTGGTGAAATGGGCATGATCAAATTATTCTGGGGATTTAGTGATGTAAGTTACTTGGCAGATATTATTACAAATGGAAAGTATTATTATTAGAGTTACGTTTTAGGCTGAAGAGATTCTATTTGGGTACCTTGGACCAGTGCTTCTCAAGTATTCTTAGGCATATGACTCATCTGGGTATCTTGCTAAAATGCAGATTCTGATCCAGGAAGTCTTGGGTGGGCTCTGAGATTCTGCTTTTCTCACCAGCTCCTAAGTTCTGTAAGTGTTACTTGTTTGGAGACCACACTTGGAGTGTTAGGTCCTAGGCCCCTCTTAGGGCTGAGGAGCACTGTGCTTGAAGAGATGATGGGGAGGGTTGGGCCTTCTGGGCAGGTCTGGTTGCTGCTATGGCAGAGACAACTGAGACTTGGTCCCTGCAGGGCCAATTGGATCTAACTTCCTTCAAGTGTCCTAGACTAGCCCCCTGGAGGAGGCTATTCTTGGTCAAATAACTAGATGTTTCCCACTCTCCCTGCATGCTGGTCTTGAGGGTGTAGAGCTGAGGAAGCTGTTGAACCTGTCACCCTGTGGTTGGGGGTAGTTTGGGGACAGGCATGTGAATGTGTGATTTTTACATGGTAAGATGAGCATTCTGTAGAGTTCATGGGTAATGGTGATGGGGGTCAGAGGGGAGGAAGAGGGAGGAAGACTTCCTGCTGGTACTTATATCTGACCTGGGTTTTGAAGGATGAATCACAATGGTGGGCTGGGGGAGGAGAACAGAAGAGGAAGGAGGCTGGCATTCTAGGATTAAAGAACAGCAATGTGCAAAGTTCAGGTGTCATGAAACAGCATGGTGTGTTCAGGTTATTGAACTAAGAGCTGTTGGGAGCATGAGTTATGATGAGAAGGGCTTGGGCAGGGAGGCAGAGCCCAGTTCCTGAGAATGTATTAGTCAGAATGGGCTAAGCTCTCCTGCAGGGACAGATCAACTCCAGCATCCTCATAGCTTAACCTGATGAAGGGTACCTATCCCTCATACTCTTTGTCCCTCCAGGTCAACAGAGGGCCAGATTGGTAGAACTTGGCTCATCTTGAAGGCACACCATTTGGAAAATGTGACCTCTGTCGTCACTGGCATGAGAGGAGAACATGGGAGAGTTGCTCCCTGACTCCTCTGTGCTTCGCTCTGGAACTCATGCATGACCGCTCCTGCCCGCCGCCCATTGCCCATTGGTCAGACCTCCCTGGGAGAGGACTGGGGAGGGATGGGGGGCTGGCATGTGTGGGTGGAAAGTTCAGAGGACTTCACTATCTCTCCCACATAGGCCTTGCTACTGACCTTAAGACTTGTTCCGAAGGCCACAGTTTCTCGGATGGGAATAACATGTGAACTCCTTTAAAGGAAACCAAATGTTGTAGATTCCTAGTGGCGGCTTATAATATTTTTATTATAATGCAGTTCAAAGTTGTAGTAGTATGAAATAGGTCTGTACTCTTTGCTTGGAACTCATATACGACTATAAAACCAAAATAAATATATACACGAAACATCACAGCTATAATTCAAGACATTCAGATGAACTGGATGAATTTAGTGTGATGGACAAAGTTATTTTCGCTACAGTGAAATCATTGTTTCTGATTCTAAAAGCAACAGTTCAGGTCCTTGCGAATTCGGTATGCTGTGTGCCCTGACACTGGAGTTGCCTGATGGCTCAGTCCTCATTAGTTCTCTGTGTTAAGTCTGAATGTGATCTTCTTATTAGCCCGTGACAGTGAAAATATTTCCGGTCACTATCATAAACGCATGAATACACCCTATGAAACTACGCAGCAGCGCCTGGCTACAATACGGCTGTTCCCGTGATCCAGACTATGTTTCTGTTATTTTCTACGGATAATCATGGAAACGAAGGCACAAAGTTAAACAAACATCATTTGAGAGAACTGGCAAGTCCCCCGGAATGTGTCTGAGGATCCTCGGGAATCTGAGAAGCAGGTGGAAAAAAACCCATGGAGTGTTTAATGAAGAAGGCAGATGACCAGCTTTGTGGGTCAGGGACATTGCTTGCCCAAGCGTGGGTAGGTGGGGGGTAGGGCAGAAGGCCAGAGACGGGGGCTCAGGTCCCACGTGCCCAGGGGAGGCACCGAGGCAGTAAGCAGTTAAGGGAACGGAGAGGAGCTGCCAGATTCGAGAGAAATTTGGGAGGTGGAATCCATGAGGACCACCCATGTCCACGGAAAGCTCAGAAGAGCCCCAGGCTGGAGCTGGGCCACCCTGCTGGACGGCCACACGTCATCATCCCCTCTTTCCTGACACCCTTGAGCTTTCCAGCACCGATTTGTGAGGAACTGCAGGGTCTTGGAGCATCTGATTTTTTCCTCTCCAGGACTTTTCCTTAGTGCTCATTTGGGTGATAGGATTGGCTTTGTTAGCCTTTCTGTTGGGCCAGCGGCTCCTGACCAAATGGAGCAGCTTCTCTGTGGCCTAATTAGACACATCCTTTCTGTCTTCTCCATGTTTTGAGAAAGTGAAAAATATTTGAGACATTCATGGATGGTTCTGAGAGAGAAGCTGTCATACCATATAAAGTGAGGTTAGTTAGCTGCCTTCAGTTTTTAAGAGCACCTAGTGTCTCTCTCTCTCTCTCTCTCTCTCTCTCTCTCTCTCTCTTTTTTGACAAAAATACTCAAAATTCTCCGAGGAGAGAACAGGCACGATGCAGGTTAAATGATCTCTAGGTAATTATGTAACAAGGAATCTGGAAACTCTGCCCTTGGGGGAAACCGTGGGGAGAGAACGTGAGGGCACCCAAACAGACATGCAAATAAAAATGTCTCAGACTGAAGGCAAATCACCGTGGTGGCCAGAATGAGATCTTGTATTAATTAAAGTTATGGGCAAAATAATTTTAATGTAACCTGGTTTTTCCTCTTTATGTGAGTTATTATTGTAACCTACCCCGATGGAAGCCCCAGGAGCAAGCTGCCAGAAATGGTTTCCGTTCTGGGTGTTCTCACTCACAAGCAACTGCTACTAGCCTCTTGGCCTTGGCACAGCCATGACCTTCGTGGCAGAGCTTCTGATGTCCTCCAGGGGTCCTATTTTTTTACCACCGCATCTCTTTGGAACTGGTGGCAAATGGTCATTAAGCATGTGCTGACCTGACCCCCGCCCCGAGACCACTTATCAGAGGACAGGCACCATGTCCTTTCATATTAGACTCCCCTCCAGCCTAGTGGAGCATTTTTCCTAAGCGTTGACTCTGCACCCATGAGCCAGTCCAGGGCCCCTTTGAGAACCATCACTCAGTCTCAGGGCTGGTCAGAGGAGCAGACGTCCCCGGCCACAGTGGCCTGGTTTTTGGAATGTCTTTTCTGGGAATGGGTTGGGTGGAGCTGGTGTTCAATGTAGTTCAGACGCTGTGTTGACTTTAGATTGGCTGTAACCAGCATCGTTGGGTCTCTCCCTCTGTGGCAGGCAGCTCGTGCTCCCCAGATAGCCATGTGCTCCTCTTCTTTAGCAGATGCTGTCGGCCCTGGCCTTACTTCCTGTTCTTACGGTTTCCCTGCAATCCACTGCAGCCTCGTTTGAGGCTTTTTACTGGTTGTAGGGAATTGGCTCACCATTCTTGGAGAATGCCAGAAGTGCTGGGGAGTTAATGCCCCTGGGAGCTGCCCTCAACCCGTCATGGAGGGCAGTGGGCAGGTGAATATCACAGTTCCCTTGCCCCTCTGCTGGGACAACCCTCAGGCACGTTCTATCCGTTCCCCCAGAGGTTTCGTCTCTGAGCTGAGCCCAGGTTATCCACAGCAGCGACCAGCTCACTCAGGCTGCTGTAGAGCCTCCTTGCTTCACCCTCCTCCAGGGCTTCCTGGGGTCACCTCCCAGCTCAACTCAAATCCTGATCCTAGGCTCTGCTTTTGGGAGAGTCCAACCCAAGACCCTTTTGGGTTGAATGGGGCCACTGGACTATGTGTCGCTTCTTTTGTGGAGCAGATAAGAGCCGGGGCACGGCCATTGTGTCCGTGCGCTTGGAGGGTCGGAGGTGGAGGAGGGCTGCTTAGTCCACATGGAATTCATATGGGCAAGAACTCTTCCTATGGTCGCTGCTGAGCTTGGCTTTTGAGGCCCCTATCTACCTACCTGCCACATGGCACCAACACTTGTCCCTGTGGGGTGCCAACACTGAAGTCAGTCTATCTTCCATCTCCCCATCCTGTGCTGATGCCTGAGAGCTCGGGATCTTACCCCTGCGACCCCCTTTCATGCTTCCAGTGTCCAAACTCATTCTCCCTTCAGTGGTTTGATTAATATTAAAGTACAGTTTATTTGTGTGTTTCTGTGGCTTTTAAGCCATCTGGAATCCAAATACAGTTTCCTTCCAATTATTAACCAGTTGTTTCAATATTGAATACAATGATTCATACCTTCCTGATTACTTTGTAATGATCTTGTATTATACATTAAATTCTCATGCAAGGTGGTACCTATTTTGAGGCTACAATTTTCTTTTTTCCTCAAATCTGGCTATTCTTGTGTAAGTACCAAGATCTTGCAACTGGAGCTTTGTAATATATTTTACTATCCTCATTACTCATGCTTATCTTTCTCCTGTCCTCCCTCAAAAACTGCATCTGTACTTAGATGGAATCAAACCTACAAATTAAGATTGGGAAGAACTTTATTTTTTTTTTTTTGGAGAGAGAGAGACTATGCAAGTGGGGTGGGGAGAGTTAGGAGAAAGAGAATTCCAAGCAGGCATCATGCCCAGCAATGGAGCCTGACATGGGGCTCAATCTCACGACCCTGAGTTCATGACCTGAGCTGAAATCAAGAGTTGGACACTTAACCAACTGAGGTACCCAGACGCCCTGGGAAGAACTGATATGTTTAATTGATGAAGACATCACTTTCTGGAATGGAAAGTCATTTAAATTAGCTCATCAGTGTCTCTGACGGCCACAAGACATCACTAGCCCCAACATCATAGTCTTCCCGTAGATGACTGACACTTGTTAGGAATAGCATATTTATATTGTGAGTCTGGATAAAAAGATGACGTCAGTGATCTTCAGTGAGGCTAAAGATGGGCCTAGTATGTCAGCTGTTGATGTAGAACAAAGTAAAAGGATGCCACAACCCTGATCAGGGTCTCACCTTGTGTTTGAGTTAAGAAAACCAGAATTATTGGCCATATTAATTCAAGAAGGAAAAGGAGACAGAAAGCAACTGAGTGCATTAGACTGAAGCTTCTTTTTCTTTTTGGAACTTGGAAGCCAACCGAAGACCAAGGGTTGCAGACCTCCCCAGCAATGTAATTTTGAGGAAGCTCCTTTGTAAAGTTTTATGCCTGCTGTGTGTTGACTATTTGAACCTTGGAGTGCTTTCTCTTTAATGTCATTAGTACTAATTTAAAATTCAAAGGAGTTGATCATTTTCTGCAAGAATGGCGTAGCTGAAGATGTCTTATTGATTTTGAAGACGGTATTTTCCAGAGATGTCCCATAGTGTGAAAGGGAAACAGGAGTCCACACTCACATTAAAGAGAAATAAAGAATAAATGAAAAAATCTGAGAACCAGTTGAAAAACCCCTGTGGTTCCCATGTTCCCAGGAACATTTGTTAGTTATTTGCTTTTTTCCCCAGTTGCTTTGTCTACATTGCAAAGCACAGACAGCAGAGACTGCCTGCTTCTCTATTTTAGCTTGCTCTCTTCATCCTTGTGTACAAAGTAGATGTCTTTGTGAAGCTGTTTTCTTAGAAAGGAAAGTGGGGTGCTGGTGGAGAGGTGGAGAGGAGATGGGTAGGGAGACAGAGTGATAGTCTCTTTATCTTGCCCCTCCCTCCATGTTTGCTTGGTCATAAAGAGGATACATGGGCTTTAAAGTAGTCTTAAGTGAGGATGTTAACAAAGGAAAAAACATACATGATGGGTTTTTAGTCTGTTGGGAGGAGGGAGAGGAATTTTAAATACCTGCCCATCCCAGGGGGGGGAAAAGAGGAAAGTTTTATATTCTCCATGCTGCCTTGAATAACTGTCAAAAATTCTCAGCAGCTTTTGGCTAGCCAGCTGCCTCTATCTGGAGGCTGGCATTGTGCTTTCTTAACCTACAATTAACTACCATCCACTCAAGATTCAACCAGTAGCAGTCATATATTCTTTTGTGCTTTTAAAGGAAGTCTTTCTTAAAGGTTCTTACAGTTCCTTTCCTACCCTTGAAAATATCAGTTTTCAGTGTAAAAGTTACAAAATTAGATGTTGGGAAATCACTGACGGTCACCACAAACTATTCTTTCATTCATCCACATTTAGTTACTGAGGGTCTCTTAGGCCACCCAGCCTAGACATAGTAATTTTAATTAGTTTAAATTGAAATTGCAAATAGCCCCCATGGAGCCAGTGGCTATTGTATTAGCCAGTACAGAACTGGAGGGCTGGGAGACAGGGGTTAGAGTGTCAAGTAAATATTGCAACATTAGTAGTGGTAAGCTGGGAGGGAAGCATCCACAAGGTTGGTGAGTGAGGGTGATGGAGCGGTTGAGGGTCTTCATGGAAGGCCTCTTGGAGAAATGATATTAGATGATCAGGTCAGACCAAAGGTAGGAAGGATGCTGTGTGTAAGAGAAATAGTCTGAAGACACTTGAGGAATCTCTGGGTAATTAATTGCCTTTTATTTTTGCCTTTTGTTTTTAATGAAACATGAAAGATGGGATGCCTCCTATGAATGAATCTGACATGTCACAAAACTCTCAGTGTTCCTTCTTATTTTGAGATTTAAAGACCTTGCAGAATTTTAGGCAATAGTGTGGGTTCATGCTCCCTGGAAACAACCTGATCTTGGGAAGCTTGGGATCCTTATATATATGATTTTGAGGGGAGAGGGGTCAGGAGAAGGGAGGTAGGGGGCCAAGGGGAGCAGGGGACAGAGCTAGGCAAGGATGTGGTCTCAGCTGCAGACAACCTCAGCCTGAGCCCACAGGAGTTCTGGAGCTGACACTGCACACAGAGCTAGGCCCCTCCTGGGTGAGAGACTGCTCTTTGGTACCCTTCCCTGTCCCCATTGGTCACTGATTGTGGGCCACACTTGTGAAAGTGGAGGTGGCTGTGTAACCTCCTGGGTGGGGGTCTTCAGTCAGCAGAGGGTAATTCTGAAAACTAGAGTAGTGGTGGCCTCTATCAGCCAACATTCATAAGAACTGGTGGGTGGGGGCTTTGGCCTGGTAGGGGGATCGAGGGGCACCGGCATTCTTGCCTATGCTGACCCTATAGAATGTGGGTGACTGAGTAGCTTTAGATAGATTTGGGGGCAGAAACAGATAGAAGGAGTAGGATTGCTTTGATCATCCTGGAACTTCCTGATGATTGTGGACTCAATTGATAGGTTGTTGTCATTAACAGGATTATGGATCTATTGGGTTCTTTCATGCAACACCTGTTTATTGCCAGCCTACCGCCTGCCTTGCATTAGGTCTGTGTGCTTGGAATCTTGGCAAGCAAGGTCCATTTATTTAGTAGACACCGTCCCTGCCAATGACATATTTAATGTCAAAAGAGCACATTGCAAGGGATTCTGAAGAAGCTTAACCGCAGAAACTGCCAAGGTTTCCTTCTGTCGAGGTTCTGAGGGCACCAGTCTTGGTTAAAACATTTATAAATGATGCTCTTGAAAGACCTACGTGAAGCAGCTGGGCTCTTCGAAGGAACTGTACGTATTTCTGCCCACTGAGGTCGGCTTCTTTTTTTTTTTCTTTTTTAAGATTTATTTATTTATTTTAGAGAGAGAGTGTGACTGTGTGTGTGTGTGTGTGTGTGTGTGCGCGAGAGAGAGAGAGAGCGAGTGAGAGAGGAGCAGAGGAAGAGAATCTCAAGCAGACTCCTTGCCAACTGCAGAGCCCCCAAGACCCCAAGGTTATGACCTGAGCCAAAGGCAAGAGTCAGATGCCCAACTGACTGAGCCTCCCAGGCACCCAGAGGTTGGCTTTTAGCAGAGGAGCTGGCTTGTCATGGTGCCACTGTCACCAGTGTGATTGAACCATGATGTCCTGAGTGCCTACATGTGCAAGTGACCTTATGCCTGTCCTTGTTACCTTGGGGAGGCCAGGCCGGTGGTAGCCATGTAGGCCCCCATGGCAGCAAGAACCAGTAGGCACTCCACCAGCAGATATGAAGACCAGGCCCTCTTGACTCTGGCACTCAGGGTGTGTACTGGGCCCACCACCAGAGCTTTATGGGGGGCATGGTCTTGGTACGGTGACTTCCCTACTTTTAGATTAGAGGAAAACCAAACTCAGTTTGAATTCCCTAAAGGAAGAAAAGTTTGTACCTTAATCTGCTTCACCCCCGCATTACTCTGTTTGGAATCTTAATACACTTTGGGGAGTTGTGTTTTTAGATCATCCTGTCTACAGGGATAGCAGGGAAAGGCTCACTTGTTTATTGCCAGTGGAATGAACACTGTGAGACTGTATTTTGCCCAGTTGGGATGCTGGCTGCCTTAACAATTAGGGCAGAGCTTAAGTGAGGCTGCTTTGCCTAGGTCCTGCTCTGTTTCCTCTCATTGGTCCCAGGAGCTTTGCTTTATTCCATGGTTACAAATGCCATTCCTAAATTTGTCTGAGGCCATTGACTGTTTTTGTTCTTACTAATCGGCTGTGTGGCCTTGGGCTCATTGTGTACCCTCTCTTGCCTACATTTGTATCTGAAAATCGAGGAGGGTGTTGGGTTACTGGCCTTTTGGTTCTGACATACAGAGTGTTTCACCCACAGTCTCTGCTCCCACATATCCTCCTTAGGATTCCCTTTGCATCCTTCTTAGAATGGTTCCAAGGCATTACTTTTGTTTAAAAAGGATGTGTATTTCAACATAAGCAATTTCTGAGAATTTTTGCCCGTAAACCCGATCAATCGTGTAATGGTCACGTTCTCAATATTTATGGAAAGTCATTCCTCCATCTGATGTACCCAGTCCTCGAATAAAGAGCACAGTGGAGCTAATCAGGTTATTTCTTCCTGAGGGACTTTGGTAATAGGTATCTTTCATGGCATCCATCTGTTTTATTGACGTGTCTTCTTTATTGGCATAAAATAATTCATAGTATTCTCTTATCATTATTTTATGTAAAAGGCCCCAGTACTTTTCCAAATACATTGTCGCTCCAGAATATGAGGGAAAACCATGTATTTTTTAGAAACATCTCCCTCTTAAAAATTTATTATTATTATTATTAATTTTATTTTATTTTATTTTTAAAAAATATTTTATTTATTTATTTGACAGAGAGAAACAGAGCTAGAGAGGGAACACAAGCAGGGGGAGTGAGAGAGGGAGAAGCAGGCTTCCTGCCGAGCAGGGAGCCCAATATAGGGCTCGATCCCAGAACTCCAGGATCCTGACCTGAGCTGAAGGCAGTCGCTTAACCAACTGAGCCGCCCAGGTGCCTCTATTTTTTTTTTTTTTGACTTTAAATTTATTTTATTTTTTTCAGTGTTCCAAGATTCATTGCCCATTCCCCACACCCAGTGCTCCACGCTTTAGGTGCCCCCAGTACCCACCACCAGGCTCTCCCATCCCCCTACCCTCTCCCTCCAAGTCCCTCAGTTTGTTTCTGTGTCCAAAGTCTCTCATGTTTCATTTCT
>PITA01013328.1:0-58024 GCA_004023965.1 Spilogale gracilis
AGGACAGAATTATCCAAAAAGCAACTACTTAACTGAAATTCATACTTAGTATATAGCACAATATGAAACACTGGGGGGTTAGTTTTGAGGAGCAGAAAAGAAAAGCAGATGACATTTCAAATAACATGTGTGATGAAGAATAAAAAAACTGTCTGGGATGGATCTTGATTCCTGATCATCAACAGCCCATCAACGTAGCTCTTCAACCATTATTTTGGCTCCAACACTTTTATTTACAATAATTTTGTTTAGTGTGGAGGTTGAGGCCATGTTGGATGTTTGGGGCACAACATAAAGAGGTACTGTAAAGAGTAATTAGGGTGGTAAGGAGCAGTTGTTTCTTCTTAATAGGATTTTATCTATTTATTTGTTGTGATACATTATTCATGCATAAGCTCCAATAATCAAATCAATAAAAATTAACCATTGTTCATCGTTTGCCTTATGGGATTTGGGGGGAAAGGGAAGAACATGTGTGGGGGGAGGGGCAGAGGGGAAAGGAGTGGGGGAGGGGCAGAGGGAATAAAACAGATAATGGGACAGACACTAATCAGACATCTGATAAATATTAGACTCAGAATAATTAGGGATTCCTAAAAATTAAAAAAAAAAAGAATAATTAGGGATTCTTTTTTATAATAGTGCACTTTTTCTGTGTATATCAAACTTCACCAAAACCATAGTTTGCTCATTCCATGGCTCATTCTTAGGCTGTAAGACAGGCTTCCTGTTGTAATAGTTTCTGACCCAGGGGAGAAGTTTCATCAAATGCTTTTTTTTTTTTCTTATTACCTAAATTTGGGATAGAGATCTGTGTCACACATGAGCAAGCAGCATACAAATTTGTCATGAACATCCCAAGGACAAGAAAAATAGTAGCATAAGATTAGAAGTGGGACTCCTTGCCTTCATTTCCACTGATTAATACTCAGATAAGGGTGTTGACATCTTTTTTGCAACAGCCAAGTCCTAATTTCGTTTTCCTTGCTCTGAAGTGTGTTCTATGTTCACCTTATTGCAGCTCATCTAAGAAACAAACTCACAATGAAAGAAAGCTCACTAAGCCTTTTCAAGATCATGAACACATTTTCTCAGTTGAGACAGTCTCCCTGTTTCTTATGGAAATTTTTGATTCAAAATATTACATTTTTAACATTTTAGTTAATTCATGATTCTAGGATAGTGTATTGGGAACCCCAGAGTAGTACAAATCGTTACTGCTTTGAAAAAACAACTGCTTTGATATCCATTTAAGCACCTAGTCTAGGACTATTTCCAGTGATAAGAAATATACAAAGCTCTTTTAACCACCAGAGCCTCTTCATGTGTAAATTATTCCCTAAGAGTAATTTAAGCAATGCACTTACACATTCAGAAGACAAGAGTGCCTCCACAGTGATAATTTATTAATTTAGTGGGCTGTATTCCTAATTCAAAGTACAGCACCTCAAGGCCTGAAAATTAATCAAGGATGTTATGTAAGACCAACAATATGAAACAAGATAAGTATTGGAGGCCAGTTGATATAATGTGATTGAAAATGACTTCCTAATATATACAAGAACCCCAATGGAATATTTATACATAAAATACATATGAAATGGAAACTGCCTACTATAAAACAATATCTAAAAAGATTTTTTGAGTATATCTTTATGTATTTCTGGCATCTCTTCAAAAGCTACTGCATAACTTCCTTTCCTTACATAATGATTTGACCTCCTTGATTTTCAATGGAAATTCTGTTTTCATATATGATTTCACTTCTCCCAGTCACATATTATGAATGGAGAGTTAAAATAATCACTATGTCCGAAAATCATAAACTATATGTTGTCTTCTTTAATAAAAATGGGAAAATAACATATTAGGTGATGATGGGGTTGGGGGAGAGGCACGGGTAGTGCTGGGATGGAGCCCCACCCCAGGCTCCAGGGCTCCCTGTTCAGTGTCCCGAGAATCTCCCCTTTCCCCTCTGCCCCTCCCCACTCCTGCTCTTTCTCTCTCTCAAATAAATGAATAAAATCTTTAAAAAAAAAAAAGAAAGAAAGAAAGAAAGAAATTTACGAAGAAGAAATTACTCCCTTCCGCATATTAAATGGTCTGACCGTGGTTTGAAAATAGTACTAAGCCTCTGAGAAGTGAGTGATTTACCACCTTCTGGTCGGATCAAGTATCCCAGTTGGGTTAAACTATTTACAGTCAGCTCTGAATAATCCATGATTATATTATCCACTTTGTAGCTAATCTACAATGACACAATTTATGTGTAGGGTTTTTTATGTTAATTTATGTTAGAGTCTTTTTTTTTAACTGTACGAAATGCACATGACTGTATCTAATTGCCAATTTCTTTTTTTCCCCCCTAATTGCCAGTTTCAATTCATACTTTTTCTCTCACAGGAGAGCGTGGCTACTAGTCCATTCTCTCTTTTAGACTCCATTTTCTGACTGTTATTAAGCAATTTGTCATCCCAGGGATAGAATGCTCTGCAAACAACTACTGATCTAGGAAGGAATACAAATTGATGGGAAAAAAGGAATATTCATTCACCAGTGTGCTGAATCAAAGAACTAGAGACTATTGCTAATTATAGTTCTATTAATGTATCCTCTGTGAAACCACATAAGGAAAAGTTAGTGAAGGACCATCTTCTCAACTGTTGTGGTAGCAACTGGGAAATTTCAAGATGTCACAGGAAGTTAAAAATCACTTATGGATAGCCAAAGAAATTTACTTATTTCTATATAATTAGAACTTCAACATATTTTATTTCAATCTTTTGCCTTATGTTTCATGACTTTGACATTTTGGTTTTATTATTAATTCAATGCATTCTGTTAACTTTTATTGGTTGTCACCTGAAGGTCAACCCCTGTACTTGGTCCTTTGAAATCAGGGTACAGGTACAGGATGCCTCTAACGTTCTCATTTATCTCAAGGCATTTCATAACTGCCTTAGAGTTGATAGGTTGTTACAACAAATAAAGACTTTTTTTTCTTTTTTTTTTCTTTCTTTCTTTTTTTTTTTTTTTTGATATTTTATTTATTTGACAGAGAGAAACACAGCCAGAGAGGAAACACAAGCAGGGGGAGTCAGAGGGGGAGAAGCAGGCTTCCCGCTGAGCAGGGAGCCCGATGTGGGACTCAATCCCGGGTCTCCGGGATCATGACCTGAGCCGAAGGCAGTTGCCTAACCAACTGAGCCACCTAGGCGCCCCAAGACTTTTTTTTCTTAAGATTTATTTATTTAAGAAAGAAAGAGAGTATAGGAGGGAAGAGCAAAAGGAGAGAGACTTCTTTAAAAAAAAATTTTTTTTTTTATTTATCCATTTGAGAGACACAGAGTGAGAGACAGAGAGCACAAGCACAGGAGAAGGAGAAGCAGTCTCCCTACTAAGCAAGGAGAAGCCCAATGCAGGATTCGATCCCAGGATCCTGGGATCATGAACTGAGCCAAAAGCAAATGCCTAACCAACAGGCCCACCCCAGGGGTCCCAGAGAGGGAGTCTTAAGCAGACTCCACACTGAGCACAGTGGCCTACTTGGGGCTCCATCTCTCCACTCAGAGATCACAGCCTGAGCCCAAAAAAGAATCAGTCGCTTAACTAACTGTGCCATCTGTGCATCCCACAATAAAGATGTTATTGAGCACATAACAAAAAACTCTTGTTGGGCGCCTGGGTGGCTCAGTGGCCTCTGTCATGATCTCAGGGTCCTGGGATCAAGGCCCGCATGGGCATTGGGCTCTCTGCTCAGCAGGGAGCCTGCTTCCTCCTCTCTCTCTGCCTGCCTCTCTGCCTACTTGTGATCTCTCTCTGTCTGTCAAATAAATAAATAAAATCTTTAAAAAAAAAAGCATATATCATCTAACATCATGGATGTATTATTTCTGCCGAAAGTGCTTGAATCTGTGAGGAAAAAATCAACACATCAAGATGGTGTGGGACATTTTACAAGATAACTGGCCTGGGGATTTGGGGATTGTTGTTGTTGTTGTTTTAGTAATCTCCATGCACAATGTGAGGCTTGAACTCAGTACCCCAAGATCGAGTTGCAGAGCTCTAAGATCTGAGCCAGTCAGCCACCCCAAATAATTCACTAATTTACATGAGCGTACAGATTTTTTTTAGGTGAGCTCTAGGCCCAACATGGGGCTTGAACTCTTGACCCTCAGTTCAAGAGTCACATATTCTATCAACTGAGCCAGGGCAGGCACCCCATTGGCCTAGATTCTTGAAAAAATCAGTATCTTAAGAGAGCCCCACTCACCATCACCAAAACGTGAGGAAATGTTCTAGATTAAAGACAACTAAAGAAACATGACAACTGAATACAATTCTTAATCGTTAACTGGATTCTATTTTTTTTAAATATTTTATTTATTTATTCGAGAGAGAGAGAGAGAGAGAGAGAGAGTGAGAGAGAGAGAGCATGAGAGGGGAGGAGGTCAGAGGGAGAAGCAGACTCCCGCAGAGCTGGGAGCCCAATGTGGGACTCAATCCTGGGACTCCAGGATCATGACCTGAGCTGAAGGCAGTGGCTTAACCAACTAAACCACCCAGGTACCCCTAACTGGATTCTGTTTTTAAGTGATCTCTACACCCAACATGGGGCTCAAATTTACCAACCCTAGATCAAGAGTTGTGTGCTCTACTGACTGAGCCAGCCAGGCATCCCTGAATTCTAGATCCAAAAACAAATGTAAACAAAAAACAGTCTAAGGAAATTCCTGCAACAATATGGGAAATTTGAATATGTACTGTCTATTGACAGTACTGTAGTATCAAAGTCAAATTCAGTGGATGTGTTCATGGCTCATGGTATTGTGGTTATTCAGCAGATTATCCTAATTCTTGGAAAATACATGCTGAAATGTTCAGGAAAATGTCATGCTGTCTATAACTTACTCTTAAGTAGATCAGTCGAAATAATAAATACATAAAATTATATAGAGATATAAATTGAGTTAGAGAAAAACAGAGAAAGCAAATGAATTGAGGTGAACATCATACTGCCTTTTCTATTTTGTTTGTTTTTCAAAATGTAAATTTTAGGGGGCACCTGGGCAGCTCAGTTGTTAAGTGTCTGCCTTCAGCTCAGGTTATGATCCCGGAGTTCCCGGATTGAGCCCCGTATCAGGCTCCCTACTTGGCTGGAAACCTGCTTCTCCCTCTCTCACTCCCCGTGCTTGTGTTCCCTCTCTAGCTGTGTTTCCCTCTGTCAAATAAATAAATACAATCTAAATACATATGTATATATGTGTATTTAGATCATAATATATGTATTTAGATATATAATACATATATATATATATATATATATATGTATACAAGTTTTAGGGGGGAAAAGTGATCTTCAAGATTCAGAACTAAATTTTAAAGTCATCGTTCTCATGTTTCTTCAATAGTATTTCTTTCTGGGCACCCGGGTAGCTCAGTGGGTTAAGCCCCTGCCTTCGGCTCAGGTCATGATCTCAGGATCCTGGGATCTAGGCCCACATCAGGGGCCTCCTCTCTCTCTGTCTGCCTCTCTGCCTCCTCTCTCTCTGTCTGCCTCTCTGCCTCCTTGTGATCTCTCTCTCTGTGTCGAATAAATAAATAAGATATTTAAAATAGTATTTCTTTGTTTCAAAAAAATGCTTAACAAAGATAAAAGTAAGGAAAATGGGAAGAAAAAATGTTATAATCGAAAGGATTCTATTTGAAAGAAAAGCTAGAGGGTTAGAATCTGTTTGGTCATTTGAGGCTTTGTGATTTCTCTTTTCCACTCACCACCAAATTTGCTTCCAAATCACAACAGTTTGATGGCTTTGGATTGACAGATATGTTTGAGGTCAGCATCTTTGGTGGTCTTAGCTTTTCTCTGGCAATGAAGGACTCCAGAAGGGAGCAAGACACAGGACATGGGTTTGCATAGTCTGCTGAATTAGTGGCAATATTTTCATGTGAATGTTCTTTCAAAAGTAGATGCTGTGTGTGAAAGGTTTCCCTCATGAGATACAGCACTGTAAAGGTCATTCAATCCTACAGGCTGCTTAATTGTGCCCCATTAAGCATTTCTCAAAAAAGAAGTGTGTGTGTGTGTGTGTGTGTGTGTGTGTGTGTGTGTGTCTGCATGCATGTGTGTTTTAATAGCATTCAAGGACTGCCGATATCAGCATCGTCTAACTTAGAAAGATTATTTTTTTTCATGGCTTTTATCACTGACCCTGTGTATAATGCACTGACTCTCCTTTTCTATTGTTCAAGGACAACTGGATGAGCAACCTTGGCTCATTTAGAAACCATCCAATGCTTTTGTTCTCAGTTAATATTTTTTTTAAAAGGTCACCTACATCTGCCACCTGTCAGGTTAGCTCTTCTCAGGAATAGGACCTTTTCTGGATCAAGTACAGCCAATGAGAAATCTAAAGACAGGCCAGCAGTCTTGAGTAACAGATTAACAGATCGTTCTTCAGGTTCTCATTTTAGAGTCAGAATCTTTATGGGGATTCTTTTTTCTTTTTTTCTTTCTTTCTTTCTTTTTTTTTTTTTTTTCCAACCATGTACCAAAGAGAGGAATGTGTAAGAGTAGACAAAATAGGAATAAGGTAGAGGGCTCTGTGTTTCCCTTCCAAACTTGAAAGAAAATGCACAAAGGCACCACTCATTCCTTAAAATGTTGGTAAAATAAGTGGAGAAAAAAAATCAGGCCCCAAATAAAGAACTAATAAAGTAAATTCAAACCACTCTGAGAACAAAAATATCCAAAGTAGACCACAGAATAAAATGTATGTGAATTATACGTAATATCTATACTGTGGAAAAGTTCTTTTGCTGAAAAGGCAGAGCTTTGAGAAGGAGGTTTTGGGTTTTATTTAGGAACACCAGTGTGACAGCCATAATTCCATATAACACCGTCCATGTAGTCTTTTTTTTTAAGATTTTATTTTTATTTATTTATTTATTTGTCAGAGAGAGAGAACAAGCAGGGGGAGCAATAGGCAGAGGGAGAGACTGTCTCCCTGCTGAACAAGGAGCCCAATGTGGGACTCCATCTGAGGACCCTGAGGTCGTGACCTGAGTCCAAAGCAGACACTTAACTCACTGAACCACCCAGACGTCCCATAGTTTAATCCATGAGTTGTTATTACTGTAGTTCTCACCCAAACTGTGATTATTCTGTAAACAAAAGGCCTCAAAACTATCTTTTGGAGATGTCAGACCTCTTAACCTTTCCTTCAGTCAAGACCTTTAATTCTCTTATACAAACTGTATTTGCAACTCTTTATTGGTCCTACTATATGCCCAACATTTCGATCAGAGAGCTAATGGCAATGGTCTTACCATATGCGAAAACGTAAATTGCGCTTAAGGAGGTGATCATTTGCAAATGGCATGAAAAGGATGTTAAAGAGTTTCCAGGTCACAACATAAAACACCCCAATCCATTTTTGTCTTCCCTGATTCACCAACTTGGTATCGATTTTTTAGTTAGACACTCAAGGCTTTGATTTTCCTTTTTCTAAATATTGTATTTATTTATTGAGAGAGAGAGAGAGAATATGAGAGAGGAGAAGGTCAGAAAGAGAAGCAGACTCCCCGTGGAGCTGGAAGCCCGATGTGGGACTTGATCCCAGGACTCCAGGATCATGACCTGAGCTGAAGGCAGTAGCTTAACCAACCGAGCCACCCAGGTGCCCCAATTTTCACTGTTTTTATTTCAGGAAGAATAGGAAGCAATCATGATTTCTCTAATCCTAATTAAAACTGGCAATTACCATATATGAAATTTCTTCTGATCCTATATTCACCCATCTGTAAAACAATTAATGGAATACATTTAAAGACTATGAAATGGGGCACCTGGGTGGCTCAGTTGGTTGGGCGACTGCCTTCTGCTCAGGTCATGATCCTGGAGACCCCGGATCGAGCCCCACATCGGGCTCCCTGCTAAGCGGGAAGCCTGCTTCTCCCTCTCTACCTCCCCCTGCTTGTGTTCCCTCTCTGGCTGTGTTTCTCTCTGTCAAATAAATAAAATCTTAAAAAAAAAAAAAAAAAAAAAAAGACTATGAAACAGGGGCGCCTGAGTAGCTCCATCAGTTAGACATCTCCCTTCAGCTCAGTCATGATCCCAGAATCCTGAGATGGAATCTCATATTGGGCTCCCTGCTCGGTGGGGAGCCTGCTTCTCCCTCTCCCTCTGCTGCTCTCCCTGCTTGTGCACTCTGTCTGTCAAATAACTAAATAAAATCTTTTAAAAATAAAATTAATAAAATAAAATAAAATAAAAACAGAAAGTAACCAGCTTCCCTGACATTATAGACTTACTTAGCAAATATTTATTGTACACCTATTATATGTTAAAGCATACACAGAATTACATTTTCTCACTTTAGATAGAATTCAATGGAAAGACAATTTGAGTGGAGTAATGTTGATTAAAGGGTAAAGAAATAGAAGAAAAATAGAAGGCACGTAAAGAAATACTTGGAATTCTATAGACAAATAAGAAAACCTGCAAAAAGATAGTGCTGAAAACTTTAAAGTTCTTTGGGATGATATATTTCCTGGAATAAGTCTACTTGGTTATTTTAAGTCTATTTGTTAAAAAGCAAGAAACAATATGAATAACACGAAAATAGAATTTCATAACAGTTTTGAAATGGAGAAACAAGGGTATTTATCATTGATCAGAATTCTGCCCTTAGAACAAATACGATCAAGATTAAGGTCCATCAAATTCATTCTTTCAGCTGGGATAGATTAGAACATTCCTGGCCTTGGTTTTAACATAGCAGCTATCTTTAACCTCACTTCTTCCCCCTTCTCTAGTATTTGATCTTAATGGTCATTTCTGAAAACTGCTTTGTGTTTCATGGGCAAAAACCTTGAAAAATTAGGTCTCAAGGTAATTGCTGAGGCTTCATTATTTAATTTTACATGTTTGGAGTCAAGAGTTCATTGAACTCATATGAATACATATGAAAAACGCTACCAAGCAGTATTAAATCAATCTTAGCAGACTTTTTTCCTTTTAAAAGTGTTGACCTAAATGTAATTGGCTAAACCACTCCTTAATGTCAAAGATAAAATGATTTAACTCTTGGGTATAAGCAAGTCCACTTGGCAAAACGGGGGAGCCTAAGAAATTCTGAGCCAAGCACATTTCTCAAAAAGGAAGTTATTTGACATGGAGAAGTTAGTTGTCTCCAACTGGCAGAGTTCAGGAACAGTAGACTTTTCCAAAATAATAAATTTGAGACATCTTATTCTATTGCATCAAGAGAATAAAAGGGGCGCCTCGGTGGCTCAGTGGTTAAGCGTCTGCCTTCAGCTCAGGTCATGATCCTGGAGACCCACGATTGAGCCCCACATCGGGCTCCCTGCTCAGCTGGAAGCCTGCTTCTCCCTCTCTCACCCCTCCTGCTGTGTTCCCCCTCTGAGCTGTCTCTCTCTCTATCAAATAAATAAATAAATCTTTAAAAAAACAGAGAGAGAGAAAAATAACCTTTCGTTAAAGTAATAGGATATAAAATATATTTAAATTAGGAATAAAGGTGGCCCAGAAGTAACTGGGTTTTTTTCCCCCAGAAGTAACTGTTAAACCAAAGGTGAAAGTAGTATCTTTAAAACCCCCAAATCAAAATAAATAAATAAATAAATAAATAAATAAATAAATAAATAGAATACAAAATAAAATAAAGTCCCCAAATCTTCACATTTTGTTTTCCAGTGAATACACATAGTTTTCCAAGTACTCATTCTCCCTGAAAAAAGTCCCAGTAAAACTCAAATAAAAGTCTGGCCTTGTTGAGTCATGATAGTTCTCATATACCAGCTACTTAAAAGCCATTTTCAGGAAAGAATACGTTTTCACAAACAACAAAACAATTCTCCTAAAAAAATAGGAGAATTCTGTAAGAAGTGGGGAAAAGAGAATTGTAACTAAACATTTTTAAAAGATTTATTTATTTTAGCGAGACACAGCGAGCACTGGAGCGCGAGTGGGAGGAGCAGAGGGAAAGAAGCTCAAGGGGACTCCACACCAAGTGCAGAACCTTTCAGGGATCCGTCTCGCAACCCCGAATTCGTGACCCAAACGGAGACCAACAGTCAAAGCTCAACTGCCTGCGCCAGCAGGCGCCACCTAGGCGCCCCGGTAATTGTAAATTTTTAAATAAAAACTTGAACTCTCTGCTTCTTCTGTTAAAAAAAAAAAAGTCAGAAGATCACATACCTGAGTGCCAAGTAGTTTTTGACACTGAATCCCGGCCGCTCCATTAGACTAGGTAATCGCTGTCCAATTACCCATAGCTCTGCTCATTGGCTCCACCAGTCTAGAGCTTGAAACCACTCTTAAGGGTAGAGATCATCTTACCCCTAAGATCCCATTGTTCATAGAAGAGATGGGGGTAACTTATGGTGGGCAAACCGTGTCCAGGAGGCCAAATCAGGCTTAAGAAGCCCTTTAAACTTAAGAAAATAAAAAAATTTTCAAAAGCTTGTACTTTTTAAAATAGCTAAATAAAAGCATATTTCATGACATGTGAAAATTATTTGAAATTCAAACTTCCGTGCCTATACATAAAAGTTTTATTGGAACACGGCAAAACTCATTCGTTTTTTGCTTTGGGGTTACAAGTGCAGAATGGAGTTACTGTGACACAGACCGTATGACTCATGAAGCCTAAAATATTTTACATCTGGCCCCAGAAAAAGTTGCTGACCCCTGATGTGGAACAGTACTGTTTCAGGATCTCTCTTCTTTTAGTGCCCATGGTTCTTACCCGGGAAAGTGGTGGGCAGCAAGGGAAGGTTAGCTGAGCAACAGTGCGTGTACACACACCTGAAAGCGTTGGCGTCGCCGTTTTTCAAGGCTAGGAGGGGTTTATGAGCTCGTCGGTGAGGGCTGGGCTGTTTAATCTGGTTAAGGCTCCACGAGTCTGTCAGCCAATCAGGTGTCTGTCCTTGCGCTCATCTACCTATTAGGTAGCTGTTCACGTGGGAAAGGGCGGGAGCGCTCCTCCCAGGGCGTCTTTCCCAGCTTCAGGGATCTGCAGGACTGCTCTGACCCTAAGGCATGCTGGAGGCCGCCACGTCAAGCTCTTTGTTTAAATATCCCACTGATTGTTGAGGCAGCCCGCTGGGCCTGGGTTAGATGCCCAGGGCCCTTCTCTTCCTTTCAGTAAAGTCTAGATCTTGGGGGTGTCTTTTCCTTACTAGTGTAGTTTCCTCTTGGGGGGGGGGGATCCTTGCCCCCGCTGCCTGCCTTTCTGCGGACTATTTTTGGTGACTCCTGTAATGTGAGCCGCGTGTCTCATTTTAAATATTCTAATAGCCACATTTTTTTTTTAAGATTTTATTTATTTGACAGAGAGAAACACAGCTAAAGAGGGAACACAAGCAGGGAAAGCGAGAGAGGGAGGAGCAGGCTTCCCGCCCATCAGGGAGCGGGATGGGGGGCTCCATCCCCTGGACTGAGGGATATGCCCTGTGCTGAAAGCAGAGGCTTAAGGACTGAGCGACCCAGGCGCCCCTAATAGCCACATTTTAAAAAAAGATTTATTTATTTCTTTTGGTGAGGGGTGGGCAGAGAGAGAGAATCTCAACCAACTTTTTTTTAGAGATATTTATTTGTTTGTTTGTTTGTTTGTTTATTTATTTGACACAGAGAGAGAGAGATCACAAGTAGGCAGAGAGGCAGGCAGAGAGAGTGGAGGAAACAGGCTCCCCACAGAGCAGAGCACCTGATGCAGTCCTCAATCCCAGGACCCTGAGATCAAGACCTGAGTGGAAGGCAGAGGCTTTAACCCACTGAGCCACCCAGGCGCCCTCAGACAACTTTCTCCTAAGCATGGAGCCCCCCCCACCCCCCTCAGTCTCACAGCCACCCCCCTACCCTGAGATTCCCACCTGAGTGGAGACCAAGAGTTGGACACTTACCTGACTGAGTCACCCGGGTGCCCCAAGATCTTGTTTTTCTTAAATATTTAAGAATCCATGCACTCTGCCAAGAGCACTGTTCTAGATTTGAACTCCAAGGGTTAAAGCTTTAAAACCTTAACCAATATTTTGAAGGAGGCAAGTTTATAGTCAAAAGACTGTAGATGGAAAGAAAAATCTAGAATCCACTCCTTTCATTTCCATAGAATACGGGAATGAATACCTCTTATTGCCCTATAGTGGAGGAGGAGTGGCACATCTCATGGGTCAGAATCTGACACTCACAGGCCTGTCACTTGTCGTGGAAGTGTACAGATGATCACCGCATGGAAGCACCACGTGTAAAAGTAGACCAAACAAGAGAAACCTTGAAATCTGGGCCCGCTACAAGATGCTCTTCATGGAAAATTCGCCTTCACTTTACCTACTAGTCCAATTAACACTCCAGAGTGTGCTAGCTTTGTTCACATCAATGGCCTGGGACTGGAGAACAGATACAGCAATCGCAGAGCCTCCAGAAAATCAGAGTGAAGATTGGGGAATTCCCTGTGGAAATGGCAAAGGAGAAGTCTCGTGCTCCATAAGAGGGCACGATGGAGACTTTGAGAAAAGTCTGTCACTCCAACTGGGAGCACCTTGTATTGTTTCCCGCTTTGACCGTTTTCCTAAGTTTCTGTACTAAGGAAAGTACAGAATTAAGGAATCTTTCTTTTGTCTGCATCTGTCAGCCTTTTCCTTTCAGTCACAGTAACAACCTTATTGTGGAGGCACCACACTAAAAAGAACCTCTGTCAAGGCAAGGGGGACCAGAAGACAGAGAAGATGAGTGGGTTGTCCCACAGGCAGATGGGGACAGATACCCTCAAAAGCTCCTTCACAAGGATGCAGGTAGAAGTTAGGAAGTGCCGTCAGCAAAGCATGAGTCCAAAACTTGAACTTCTCAATCAATTCTCCATTCAGCTGAGTGGGATTCTTTTCTTCTTTCAGAAGCTCTTCCAAGGAGTGGCCTCTTCTACTCTGTCATTCCAAGAGGATCGTCCGCACACTCTTGTCTGCTCCTTCTTTGGCCAAAACCAAATACGGGAAGAGCCAAAAAAAGAGTAGGATAGAATGCCTTTCTCTCTTCTGGTATCCCTGTACTCCCTACACAAAGATATAAGGAGAGGAAGGAATCATAAATGCACTTAAAAAAACCATTGTGCTTGGTTTCTTCCAACAAGGTTGTGTATAAAATTGCTTGCTATAAAGAAAAGTTAGGGAAAAAAAAATAGCCTTAATCCAGTTTTAGATATTCAAACCCAAGACACAGGAAACAAACCCAGCCTATGAAAGGAGCTCAGGGAAGGGGAGAATAAGCAGTTAATGCTTGAGATGAGACTGAAGATGAGTAAGAGTTTGTCACCGGGACGGGGAGGAAAGGCTTAATGGAGAAGTCTTCTCTGTATCCCAAAAGACAAAAGGTAGGGCGGGAGGTCCGAAGACAGCTCAGAAGCCTGAGGGAAGAAGATATACAAGAGATGAGAAGCCAGCTCCAGAAGGGTCCTGTGTGTCAAGCTAAGAAGTTTCCCTTCCTCAGTGCTGACAGCTGTGTGAGGGAAGGAGTAGCAAGATCAAATTTGCATGGTAAAAGAATTTCAGGAGGAGAATGTTTGTCCCATAGTTGTAAGGAATGAGCCATGAGAAGACAAGATTAATGGTAAACCACTTACTGAATGGAGCAGAAGAAGAGGAAAAGAGCTGAAGATCTCCTGGAAAGGGATTCTAATACTAATGAAAAAAAAAAAAGAAAGAAAAAAAAAACAATGAAAAGAGTTGAACATATCAAAGAAAATAAAGATTTTAAGCCACTTGAACCAACACTGTATTTAAAGATGAAGACAAAGCTTACCTAATGAAGAAGTTCTTGACCTCATTCCTGATCCAGGCAAGGTTAGGGAAGTTGCAATTTCCACGTGGTCCCAGAAATAGCAAATATGGTCAACGGTTGGGTATTGTAAACTAGTTTTTTATAATACATACAAAAATCTTGAGAACTAGCTAGTAGCCTCTGAACACCTCACTGAAGCATGCTTTATCCTTTTTAAGAGATCTTTCTTTCCACATAATAATCACAGCCATTTCTTTGCATATAGGTTTCTTTGCATATGTGTGTACATAGATTTTTCTTTATATATATAACTTTTTAATCTTTTTAAAGATTTTATTTATTTATTTGACAGAGAGAGAGATCATAAATAGGCATAGAGGCAGGCAGAGAGAGAAGAGGAAGAGCCCGATGTGGGACTCTATCCCAGAACCCTGAGATTAAGACCTGAGCTGAAGGCAGTGGCTTAACCCTCTGAGCCACCCAGGCGCCCAACTTTTTAAATTTTTTAAAAGATTTTATTAATTTATTTGACAAAGAGAAAGAGAGAGAGGGAACACAAGCAGGGCAGTGGGAGAGGGAGAAGCAGGCTT
Organism: Spilogale gracilis; assembly: GCA_004023965.1. Lineage (NCBI taxonomy): Eukaryota > Metazoa > Chordata > Mammalia > Carnivora > Mephitidae > Spilogale > Spilogale gracilis. The sequence continues at coordinate 14,386 of PITA01013328.1, forward strand.
CCCCCTGAGTGGGGAGCCCGACGTGGGGCTTAATCCCAGGACCCCAGGATCTTGACTTGAGCCAAAGGCAGAGGGGCTTAACAACCCAGCTACCCAGACACCCCTTTGTCTTTTTTTTTTCTTAAGATTTATTTATTTAGGGGCGCCTGGGTGACTCAGTTGGTTAAGCGACTGCCTTCGGCTCAGGTCATGATCTCGGAGACCTGGGATCGAGCCCCATATCCGGCTCCCTGCTCGGCGGGGAGCCTGCTTCTCCCTCTCTCACTCCCCCTGCTTGTGTTCCCTCTCTCACTGTGTTTCTCTCTGTCAAATCAATAAATAAAATCTTTAAGAAAAAAAAAAAAGATTTATTTATTTATTTTAGAGAGAGAGCAGGAGAGGGAGGAGCAGAGGGAGAAAGAATCCCAAGCAGGCTCTGTGCGATGGGCTTTGAAGCGGGACTCAGTTTCACAACCCTGAGATCATGTCCTGAGCCAAAACCAAGGGTGGGCTGCTGAACTGAATGAGCTACCCAGGCGCCCTCTGTATACACGGATTTCTAATAGAGGAGGTAGTATTTTGTTTTGTTTGCAATTTTAAAACGTGGAGCAAGGAAATTTGTTTTAATCCTTAATATCTATTTTATTAGACTTTTGTAGGTTATTGACTTTTAAAATTCAATCTTTTCATTCTTTCCTAATGCTTATGTCATAGTTTCTTTTTCTTTTCTTAGATTTTTTTTTTAAAGTAATCTTTCCACCCAACATGAGGCTTGAGTTCACAACCCTGAGATCGAGAGTCACACACTCCACTGACCGAGCCAGCCAGGCACCTCCCCCCGCCCAACAGTTTCTTTTCCAAAACTCATCTTTTCTTTTCTTTTCCTTTTTGCAGTGAGTTCTACACCTAACGTGGGGCTCAAGCTCATGATCCCAAGATCAAGAGTTGTATGCTGTACCATCTGAGCCAGCCAGGCATCACTCCCCCCCTATTTTTTGTTTTTTTGTTTTTAAGTGTCTGATATTTTCTATATAGTTTTATTTGATTTAATAGTCATTCATTGGCAGGGGCAGCTGGCTAGTTCAACCAGTGGAGCATCCAACTCTTGATCTCTGGGTCATGAGTTCAAGCCCCACGTTGGGTGTGGAGCCTACTTAAACAAACAAACAAATCATTCATTGACAAATATTTTTTCAATGGCTTTTCCCCCTCTTAGACCATGAGGAATCAATAATTGACAAGCTGGACAGATCTGGCTGCTGCCATCATGGAGATAACTGCTATCTAGTGGCAAAGCAAAAAAAAAAAAAAATATATATATATATATATATATATATAAAATATATATATAATGTGATACATACAAGGACTATGGCAGAAACTCACTTTGCAGGTCATCTAGGTGGCTCAGTTGGTTGAGCCACTGCCTTTGGCTCAGGTCATGATCCTGGAATCCTAAGATCGAGCCCCATATCAGGCTCCCTGCTCGGTGGGAAGCCTGCTTCTCCCTCTCTCATTCCCTCTGCTTATGTTCCCTCTCTAGCTGTGTTTCTCTCTGTCAAATGAAGAAACAATCTTAAAAAAAAAAAAAGAAAGAAACTCACTTTGCCTACCTAATACCTGTTTACCACATCATTCCTACTTAGAGAACCCCACTTTTCCTACGAGCAGGCAACGTGCCCAGTTGCAGGAGAATGTATTTCCCCCAAACGGCTACACCAATATCTTGATCCTATATGCTCTTCCCAAACCTTGTCACCCCCACATCAAGAAATGAAGTCAGTCCCCCCCCTTTTTCCTGGATGTGGCTTTGTGTTTGCCACAATGACCAGCACACAGCACAGGTGATGCTGTATGACTTCTAGGCCTCAGTCATTAAAGGCCACATGATTTCCACCTGGGTGTCTCTTGGGACCCTCACCCTTGGGACTCGGCCACCATGGTGTGGGAAGCCAAGCAGCCACTTGAAAAGGTCACGTGTGGGTGTTCTAACCACAATCCCAACCGTGCGAGTGTTCTCGGCCAGCAGCCAGCATCAGCGGCTCCTGCGCGGATGTCAAGGGCAACGCTGGCATATTTGTGAAAAACAAACAACAACAACACGTTTTTATTTTAAGCCGATAAGTTTTGTGTCGGTGTGTTACACAGCAATGGATACCCCAAGCACCAGCTTTAAAAACTACATGCCCCAGCCTTCCTGGTAGAGATTAAAGTGGCCACGTGACATAATTCTTTCCACTAAGTTGTAAGCCACAGAATGAACTTCAGAGAAAGAGACTCAACAGATGCACAACCTCAGGATCTGCATATTCTGCTCTTCCTCCCACCTCCAATTCAGGGTGACAGCAGGAGCTCCAGCAGCCATTGTGTAAGAATGAGAATGAGTGCTACACCCTAAGGATTCCAGAATAGAAAACTAGAAATACTGTTCAACATTTTTAGGCAATGCAAATGAAAACTACAGGGAGATATCATTCCATACTTCTAAAATGACAAACATCTGGGACACCTGGGTGGCTAATTTGGTTAAGCAGCTGCCTTCAGCTCAGGTCATGATCCGGGGGTCCTGGGATCAGTACCCCATCAGGCTTCCCGCTCAGTGGGGAGTCTGCTTCTCACTCTCCTTCTGTCCCTCCCCCAATCCTCCCCCTGCGCTTACACACTCTCTCTCTCTCAAATAAATAAAATCTCCAAAAAAATAAAATAAAATGGCAAACATTAATAAGACTGACAAATGCCGGATTTGGGTGTGAAATGGAACAACCAGAACATACATACATTTCTAGGTGGTGTATGAAGTGGTTACCAACACTTTTGAAAACTGGTTAGCAGTTTGCAACAAAAACAAAAATACACCTATTCTATGATCTATCTATTCAACTGGATTTTATTAAACTCACTTTTTATTAAATTTGAAATATTAAAATATACATTTGTAAAAGACTTATGTAAAAATGTTCCAAATAGGGTGCCTGAGTGGCTCAGTGGGTTAAAGCCTCTGCCTTTGGCTCAGGGTCCTGGGATCAAGGCCCACCTCAGGCTCTCTGCTCCAGCAGGGAGCCTGCTTCCTCCTCTCTCTCTGCCTACTTGTGATCTCTCTCTCTCTGTCAAATAAATAAATAAAATATTTTTTTAAAAAAGAAAAGAATGTTCCAAATAGCCATAAATAGGAAACAATTCATAAGTTCATCAGCACAAGAATTGATAAAATAGATAAATAAGTTGCAATATATATACTACATGGGAATATTACTTGGCAAAAGAAAAGGAAAAAAAAGTGACTCATGTATGCAATAACATGGGTGAATCTCAAAAACAGAGATAGAGCATGGGACGCCTGGGTGGCTCAGTTGGTTAAGAAACTGCCTTCAGGTGTGATCATGATCCTGGAGTCCAGGGACTGAGTCCCACGTCCAGCTTCCAGCTCTGCAGGGAGCCTGCTTCTGCTCTCACCTTCTCCTCTCTCATGCTCTCTCTCTCACTCTCTATCTCTCTCTGTCAAATAAATAAACAAAGATCTTTAAAAAAAATAGATTGAGCAAAAGAAGCAGGACATGCACAAGTATATGCTATATGATTATACTTACATGACATTTAAGAACGTGTAAATGAATGGATTGTGATAAAAATCACAACAGTGACTACACCTGGAGAGACTGACTGGAAACATAAAGAGACATAAAGAAAGGAAAATTCTGCATTTCAACAGGGGTAATAGTTACCCAGGTGTATTCAGTTGTCAAGACTCATCAAACTACACACTTTACTAAGATATATCTATTTACTTTATGTCATTTACCTCAAAATGGTTAAAAATAAATAGGAGCTTACCTTGCAGTTGTTTATTTACTCCTAAGGACTGCTCAGAAGAGCTAAGACTTCAATATCTTTGATTGGCTGCTAGAGCTAATTTACAGTAGCACTGTTTAAACTAATATTATAAATGAAAATATTTTTGTGACCAGGTCTCATTGACCAGTACAATACTATCTCTAATTCACTTACCCAAAACAATAAATTCCAAATAAAAACATATTTGACATGAATTTTCTTTCTCCTTTTCCCAAGCTAAGATAACCATAACAAAAATTTTTAGGCAAATTCCCATAATAGCAACTAACAGGGTTTCTGATAAAAGTTCTGAATTTCAGAGGAGAAACCTGGACTAAAGAAATACTTAGTAAACATCAATGTATACAGAAGGTGTTCTAGAGAGTGTGCTATCTTTCTATATTATTACATGGCTTCCAAATAGAAACTCTATATCTCAGCCTCCTTCAGAGTTAATTGCGGTCATGTGACTGGGTTCTCTTTCTGACATTTAGCGGAAATGATGTTTGCAACTTCTAGCCATGCTCTTTATAGGAAAGAAGCATGTCTCCCATTTCCATGAACTTGAATGTTGATATAGTAAAGTAACCGAGACCACATGGATGAGGGCCATATCCAAATAGATCCTTTTGTAAGTTAAAAGGATAGTGGTTACTCTAACCACCAGACCACCATATTATTCCTGGAGCACATATGCTAAATATTACATGAGAAATAATTATCTTGTTTAAGTAATTTTCATCTCTTGTTACAAGACTCAAGCCTTTATTTGAACTAACTCAACTATTATTTAAGCCCAAGGGAGAAGGTAAAAAACTGAGTAGTGCCAGAAGAGAGGGGCATTGTGAAGACTGAGGAGAAAGACAAGAAAGGAATGGTCAGGGGCACCTGGGTGGCTCAGTTGTTAAGCATCGGCCTTCAGCTCAGGTCAGGATCCCAGGGTCCTGGGATTGAGCCCTGTCAGGCTCCCTGCTTGTCCCTCTTCCACTCCCCGCTGCTTGTTTTCCCTCTCTCACTGTTTCTCTCTGTCAAATAAATAAATAAAACCTTCTATAAATAAATAAATAGATAGATAGATAGATAGATAGATAGATAGATAGATAGATAGATAGATAGGAAGGAATGGTGAATTGTGCCAAAGGTTTTGACCCATCAAGCAAGGAATAGATTGTGTCTTGATAAACGTTAATGTAATCGCTTATCCACAGATATCCCCATGAACCAGTCTTTTCTCTCTAATTTAAGTCCAGTAAATGTCTTCTAATTTTTGCTTCTGTTCTACTTGGTCTAGTAGACATTGCTTTGTCTTTGTTAAAAATCTCACCAACACTTCTCATCCATGCATGATTTTGTCAATCTAACATTGTGTTTAGGTAGACACTCTGGAAAGTGCCAATGTTGGATCCATTTTAATTTCAAACTAATTAAGTCTGGACCAGAACCAACTACCATGACTCATAGTAATCAGTACTTTTACCAAAAGTTATATGGTATGTTAATCTAGCAGAAAGAAGCTCTATCCATTTCTGGGGTGGGAAATGGGACAGGGAAGAATTCCATGGAACGGTCCTGAAATAGTTTATAGTTTCTGAAGGAAACAGAGCTGTTCCACGAGTCTTACCTGGAACCAAAAGGTCAAGGCCACTCCTCTCTTTTCCTCCCTCCCCTATCGCCTGCTGCTGTCAGTTGTGTTTTGTTTTTGCTTTTGTTTTTGCTGTCAGTTTTATGCTTACATGCATGTTTACATCTTTGAAGGCAAGAGCTACATTTTGTGCTTTTATTGATTTATTTTTTTGACATTTTGTGCTTTTAGTAATCATGGTAGGCTAAAGAAAAATAATCATAGTAGCCTAGATCCCTAAAAAGCGAATTTGGGATAAAGAATATGGACCTTTCATAAACTTTTTTTTTTACTTTTTTTTTAAAGATTTGATTTATTTATTTGACAGAGAAGATCACAAGTAGGCAGAGAGGCAGGCAGAGAGAGAGGGGGAAGCAGGCAGAGAGCCGGATGCGGGCCTCGATCCCAGGACCCTGAGATCATGACCTGAGCTGAAGGCAGAGGCTTTAACCCACTGAGACACCCAGGTGACCTTTCATAAACTTCTTGACAGATGTTGCCAATTACATTCCAAAATATACATACACAGCAATTTAGACTTTTAATAGAAGTGTATATTGACTTATTTTTGAAATAATATCAACCTCAAATTCTATAAATTTTACAGTCTTTATTTTTTGATAGTATACAATGATATATCCTTGATGCCTTGTTTTATAACTATTAATAGTTAATTGTTTCACTTTATATCTCTGCTTCTGAGACTTGTCTATACATTGTCATTGCACTTTTCCCATTGAAGTTTCAGTGTTTTCTTTTCTTTCTTTTTTTTTTTTTTTAAGATTTTATTTGTTGAGGGGCGCAGTTGGTTAAGCATCTGCCTTTCGCTCAGGTCATGATCTCAGGGTCCTGGGATCGAGGCCCACATCAGGCTCTCTGCTCAGTGGGAAGCCTGCTTCTCCCTCTCTCACTCCCCCTGCTTGTGTTCCCTCTCTGTCTGTGTTTCTCTCTGTCAAATAAAATAAAATCTTTAAAAAAAGTTTTTTTTCTTGGCCCTTCTCTATTTTTTCTAGCTAATCAACTTTAGAATCACCGTTTCAAGCTCCAAAAGATATTCCTATTTGGATTTTGATTGGAGTTGCATTAAACCTGTAAGTTAATTTGAAAAGAACTGACATCTTTATAATAGTCATTGTTACCTAGGAACATGGTAGGACTTCCCATTTGTTCAACTCTTCTTTTATGTTCTTCAGTAAAATTTTGTAGTTGTATTTATATCGTTCCTGCCCATTTCTTATTATGGTTATTCTGAGGTGTTTTATATCATTCATTTTTAAACCAATTACAATGTGACTTCTACCTATTAATCTTAATTCCTTTTTTGCTAAAAAAAAAAAAAGAGGGAAGCAGTAGAAATTATTGCAAGGACATTGAGAAAACTCATAGAATTAAGAGAAGAGAATTAAGTTTCAGGAAAAGGAGACAGGGCTGATACGAGGGATGATAGGATCGCTGGGCTGAAACACCCGAGTCTTTCAGGCTCGCTCTCTCTCTCCATTGCTTTGTGTGTTGACCTCATGTATTTCTATTATCCAAAAGAAAAGAGGATGTTTTTGCCCACTTGTTCCGGGTGGTAAGATCCTAGGTAAATGCCCCATAAATGTATGAAATGATGCTTTCTCCATCTTATTCACAAAAACAGAAATGCAAATGAAAACATCACTTCTAAATTATCATATTAGCAAAGATCTAAAGGTTAGTTGAGACAAGTTGCTCTCATATATTTCTAGTTGAGTCTAACTTGGCAATTTGGCGCTATCTCACTGAATTAACAATGCAACCCAACAGGTCTTCCTCTGGGAATTTATCCCAGATTTTATCCACTCATGTATGAAATGATGTATGAAATAGATTACTCATTAGAACATTGTTTGCAATACCAAAAGACAAAATCAATGGATGTGCATGTGATGACATATATCTCTATTGGGATACAGCAGCCATGATGAGATTCTTTACATGATATAGGCTGAGCTCCATGACCAACTGTTGTTCAGAAAAATCAAGCTATGACACATAGCTTGCTATCTTTTGTGCAAAAACAGGAGGAAAAAATAAATGTGAATTATCTTTCCAGGTAGAAGTGATCTTCAGAAATATACCCAAATGTTCTTTGCACTGTGTGCCTCTAGAAAAGGGAACAGCATAGCTGGGAAATAGATGTAGAGAATGGCTTTCTCCTGTGTATCCCTTCATCCGTTCCGTGTCATGTGACTATATTACCAATTCTACAGTGTAAACACAATTAGATTTTAAAATGTTATTGCCCATTTCTCATTTATACAGTAGTATTTGCTTGCTGTTGAATTGACAAAATAAGTCCAAGCCTCAATTACGATTCTTTTCTGAAGGAAAATTTGAACCTCATGCGAACTCACAGGCGGCAGTACAGGTGAAAAGTCCCAGAGAAGAGGAGATGAGGCAACTGGAAGGTAGACCAGAAAGCTTTAGACATTTGACTACCATGTGGGAGGTCTAACACATTACCTGGATGTTCCAAATATTAGTTTATCTTCAAAAGTTGTTAAACTGGGGCGTCTAGGTGACTCTGCCGGTTAAGCACCTGACTCTTGATCTCTGTTCAGTTCTTGATCTCAGGGTTGTGAGTTCAAGCCCCACGTTGGGCTCCGCACTGGGCATGGAGACTACTTGGGGGAAAAAAAGGTGTTGAACTAAATTAATGCCTGGCGTGACTGATGTCACATCTCTGAAATATAAGCATGATACAGTTCTATTTTCCAACATCTGTTGCCACTATACTGAGCTGAACTTCTCTTTATCAGGGATAACAATATTAGATTTCATAACCATCATTTACTGTCACTTTCAATTACTAAAACCAGCCCTTTGAGGATGAAAAGTCCTGCTCACTTCATTTATTTTGCAGTATCTAGAAATCTTTTTGTACCACGGGACTCCAAATGTACACAGGAGGTAAAGTCTCTATAGTAAAGAGACTTCTTCCCACCCCTTACACAGAGGGCCTTCCTTCACTCTTGGTTCGGCCGGTTATATACTACACCATTCCAGTGGTCTCTAGTCTGTCATTTAGACCAGTATTTCTCAGGATTTAATGCAATAAGAAACACCTGGAGGTCTTCCTTAGCCAAAGATCAGGATTCAGTAAATCTGGGGTAGGACCTGAGATTCTGCACTCCCAACAGGCTCCTGCTGCTGCTGGTCTCCACATTTTTTTTAAGATTTTATTTTATTTATTTGACAGAGAGAAACACAGCTAAAGAGGGGACACAAGCAGGGGGAGTGAGAGAGGGAGAAGCAGGCTTCCCAGCCACCAGAGAGCCCAATGCAGGGCTCAATCCCAGGACTCCGGGACCATGACCTGAGGTGAAGGCAGATGCCCAACAACTGAGCCACCCAGCACCCCTGTGAACCACATTTTGAGCAACAAGGTCTTATGTGATCAATGCCCCAGGGATAGAACGTGTGTGACATCACCTAGAAGCCCTGCATTGTCCATTTACCCTAAGGTTTCCAGGTTTTAAATATCCTTCCAGATATGCTCTATGTGTATGCAAGCATATATGTATATAAATATATTTAATTTTTTATAGAAATGATAGCATATTACATACATTGTTCTGTACGTTCCCCTCCCCCACAACTTACTATGTCTTGAAGTCTATCGGTACACATAAAACTGTCTTTTCTCTCTTTTAAGATTTTATCCAGGGACGCCTGGGTGGCTCAGTTGGTTAAGTGACTGCCTTTGGCTCAGGTCATGATCCCGGAGACCCGGGATCGAGTCCCACATCGGGCTCCCTGCTCCGCGGGAGGCCTGCTTCTCCCTCTCTCACTCCCCCTGCTTGTGTTCCCTCTCTGGCTGTGTTTCTCTCTGTCAAATAAATAAAATCTTAAAAAAAAAAAAATTCCCTTTAAAAAAAAAAAAAAGATGATGCTTTAAAAAAAAAAAAAGATTTTATCCATTATTTAAGAGAGAGTACAGGAGCCAAGGGGAGGGGGAGAGGGAGAGGGAGAAGCAGACACTCCACGGAGCAGGGAGCCGGATGTAGGACTCTATCCCAGGACTCTGAGATGAGGACCTGAGCTGAAGGCAAATGATTAACCAACTGAGCCACCCAGGCGCCCCTGCCTTCTCTTTTTAATGATAAAATATTATTATCTTGCACAGCTGTAAATATTATTTAGGTAGTGAGTTTTCAAACGGTGAGAAAGCAGTCTTTCTATCACTCCTCCTCTCAGCTATGCTCGTCCCTCCCTCTGACACTTTTCTTCTGGTTCCAGCAGCACCTGGCCTGGAACATCTGTCCCCTCTTCACCAAGGTGAGGATGCAGAAGGGGGAAGACATGGCCCCTGCCCCCCAGTTCCGTTTCTCTCCTACAATATGACTGACATTCGTCCGTTCCTATGTGGACATAACTGGTCCGATAGTTGGCAATTCTTTTTTTTTTTTCTTTTTAAGATTTTATTTATTTATTTGACAGAGAGAAAGAACAGCCAGAGAGGGAACACAAGCAGGGGGAGTGAGAGAGGGAGAAGCAGGCTTCCCGTCAAGCAGGGAGCTCGATGTGGGGCTCGATCCCGGGTCTCTGGGATCATGCCCTGAGCCAAAGGCAGTCACTTAATCAACTGAGCCACCCAGGCGCCCTTCAAACCATAATTTTATGTGGTCTTTCCTTTTCTTTTCTTTTTTCTTTTCTTTTCTCTTCTCTTCTCTTCTTTTCTTTTCTTTTCTTTTCTAAGTAGGATCTAAGCCGAGTGAAGGCCAATGTAGGGCTTGAACTCACACCCTGAGTTCAAATCTGAGCTGAGATCAATAGTGGGATGCCTAACTAACTGAGATACCCCAAACAACAATTTTATTTTATTGTATTTTATTATTTATGTATTTATTTTTTAAGATTTTGTTTATTTGACAGAGAGAAACAGCTAGAGAGGGAACACAAGTAGGGGGAGTGAGAGAGGGAGAAGCAGGCTTCCCGCCGAGCAGGGATCCTGATGCAGGTCTCCATCCATGGACTCCAGGATTATGACCTGAGCTGAAGGCAGATGCTTAACGACTGAGCCACCCAGGCGCCCCCTAAACCGCAATTTTAAAAGCATTCTGGTAATATTATTCAAATGCTGACTAGACCGTGAGTTCTTCGAAAACAGGAACTGTGCCTTAAAATAATTTCCAACACAAAACATTTAATCAGTTTTTGTTAAAAGTTAGGCACATGGTGGCTGAAAGATTTCAAACCAATGGGTCAATTTAGCATATGAGTCTATGTCCACATACGTGTATGTACATGTGATAAGTAAGGCATACTGTTGCTATACTATTTCATCAAGTAAAGAAGTTCCTTTTAGGGGCGCCTGGGTGGCTCAGTGGGTTAAAGCCTCTGCCTTTAGCTCAGGTCATGATCTCAGGGTCCTGGGATCGAGGCTCATGTCGGGCTCTCTGCTCAGCAGGGAGCCTGCTTCCTCCTCTCTGCCTGCCTCTCTGCCTAATTGTAATCTCTCTCTGTCAAATAAATAAATAAAATCTTAAAAAAAAAGGAGTTCCTTTTAATTTACTTTCATTTATAAGCAGCCAATAACACAACAACAACAACAACAACAACAAAAACCCTTTTGTTACCTGGTTATTTTGTTTGCTGACAACGAGATACGTTGTAAGTGCTGCTATTAGAATTGTTACAATAAAATATAATGTTGGGGATGTTGAGCTGTAATGTAGAGGATGGTGACTACAGTGTATTATTGCATATTTGGAAGTCGCAAAGTCCTTATCACAAGAAAAAAAATTCTGTAACTATGCATAGGGTCAGATGTTAACTGGATTTCTTGTGCCGATCATTTTGTAATAGATTTAAATATCAAACCATCTTGTACATCTGAAACTAATACTAAGTAAAATTGAAGGGGAGGGAAGGTTATGTTGAAATACGATGGGTTACAAAGAATTTTCTATGATGCTATATTAATTATTCCTTGAAGTATAAAGTTCTTGGGCTTGCTATTACATATAATTCCTGTTGGAAATAAAAATCTTTAGAATGTTCCCAAATACATGTGTTTCACAGATTAGGATCGCCAAGCGCTGACTGTGAGAAGATGTTCAGGGTGCAAGAGGTTTATAAGGGATAAACCCCTGTCAAAAGGGGCAGGAAGTGGAATTGAACAGAGGGAAGAGTGGAAGCCAAAGCTAGCCTGACAAACCTCCCGCCAGCTCGTCCGGGAGCTCAGGAGCCAAAGCTGCACTTCAGAATCCTTCCTTGAAGGGCTTTGGTTGTCTCTGACTTCATTCTCCTCGCATCAGTTATTGGTAACTACCTCCTGCATACCTCTTAGAGAAGACCAAGAGCATTCAGCTTTACTCAGCCAACTTCCAGCGGCTGTTGTTAGACTCTCCAGAAGTGCTCTGAATATGACTTTGTCTTTTTTTTTTTAAAGATATTATTTATTTCTTTGACAGAGAGAGAACGAGAGCACAAGCAGAGGACGCAGCGGGCAGAGAGAGAAGGAGAAGCAGGCTGCCCGCTGAGCAAGGAGTCTGATGCAGGACTCCATCTCAGGACCCCAGGATCATGACCTGAGCCCAAGCCAGTCACTTAACCAACTGAGCCACCCAGGCGCCCCTCCCTCAATGTCTTAAACCTTCCCTCTTCTGCGAATTTATCTCCCAAGGTCTATGAACGTGTTCAACCACTCCATTCTTTACGCAGCCTTTCTTGTCAGGTGTCCCTCTAGTTTTTGTGCTAAACTCTTTCATAGTCATTCCAGCCATGATTCTTCATTTTCCACACTGCACGCTCTTCTTCTGGCTTACTTCTCAAATCACCGACTTCTGACCACTCTCCCCCAAACTCCACGGAAAGGACCTTTGCTGGTGTTATAGATCACCTCCTGCTTTTCACATACAGTGAACACTTTTCCATCTCTGTTACTTGACATCCCTGAGGCATTGACACTACTGACCACACGGTCTTACCCTGGTCTTCCTTCTCCCATTCTCAACAAACTGTTGCTGTCTGCTTTGGATCTTTTTTTTTTAATGAGAGAGAGCACAGGACAGGGTCAGAGGGAGAAGCAGACTCCCCGCTGAGCAGGGAGTCCTATGCGCCGGGAGCTCAATCCACAGACTCCAAGATCATGACCTGAATGGAAGGCAGACGCTTAACCAACCTAGACCCCTATTATTTTGTTTGTTATTTTTTTTATAAGATTGTATTTATTTTTTTGACAGAGAGAAACAGAGCTAGAGAGGAAACACAAGCAGGGGGAGTGAGAGAGGGAGAAGCAGGCTTCCTGCTGAGCAGTCAGCCCGATGTGGGGCTCAATCCTGGGTCTCCGTGATCATGACCTGAGCTGAAGGCAGATGCTTAATGACTGAGCCACCCAGGCGCCCCCTAACTTATAGGTTTATTGAGATGGAGAATGACTCCCCAGAAGTCCCAGGGCCTAAGATAATTGCACAGTTCTCCTCCCAGTAGAAGACTATGATAGTGAAGATAGACATAGTAGCAAAAAATATATAAACACCAAATACTTACATTTTTTTCCCGGGAAGTTATGATTAATATTACACTGATTCACATTGGTTCAAGTCAATAAAGCCCAAGTCTTCATCTTTTGTTCATGTAGAACCAATTTAGTTATCTCTTCATGTAACTGGATAATTAAGGATGATAGTACAGTCAAGGTACTTTCTCAGAACTGTTGTCTGTGTTGTCCCGGGAGAAGATCAAATAAGTGTGTACATGCTTATGTTATGTGTATACAATTGGCTCATTCCACAAATATGAGAGTAAAAGAAAGAAACTGAGTAAGTATGCTGGTGAAAGTGTGAAAATACAAGCTGAAGCAAGAGAAAGGAATAAGAATTTATTTTTGAAGGGAAGAAATCTCTACTACATTTGCTTTTCCCAGATCTTAATCTGCCATGATCAAGATTATTATTGAAATATATTATTTCATTTTACTTATTTATTTTTTAAGATTTTATTTATTTATTTGTCAGAGAGAGTGAGAGAGTGTACATGCTCAAGCAGGGGGAATGGCAGGCAGAGGGAAAAGCAGGCTCTCTCCTGAGCAAGGAGCCCGATATGGAATTTGATCCTAGGACCCTGGAATCATAACTTGAGCCAAAGGAAGACACTTAACTGATTGAGCCACCCAGATATCCCTGAAATATATTATTTTAAGTAAAATATATGTCATCAATAAGAGGAAATTCTTTCCCCCAAATTCTCTTTTGGATTAGAAAGAATCAATCTATATTTAAGTTTTTATAGTTTTTTTGTGTTATGTAAAAAATGTCTCAATAATGTTAGTTCAATTATAAAGCCCTTTTTTTAAAAGATTTGTTTATTTATTTGAGAGAGAGAAAGCACAAGTGGAAGGGACAGGGAGAGGGAATCTCAAGCAGACTGGACACGGAACATGGAGCCTGACCTGGGCTCAGTTTCATGACCCTGAGATCATGGCCTGAGCTGAAACAAAAAGTCGGCACTTAACCCACTGCACTATCCAGGTACTCCACAGTCTATGTTTTTTATAGTAAAGGTGTATTTATTTATTTGAGAGAGAGAGAGGGTGGGTGCTCACAAGTGGGGTGAGGGGCAGAGGGAGAGAATCTTTTTTTTTTTAATAAAGATTTTATTTATTTATTTGACAGAGAGAAACACAGCTAGAGAGGGAACACAAGCAGGGGGAGTGAGAGAAGGAGAAGCAGGCTTCCAGCTGAGCAGGGAGCCTGATGTGGGGCTCAATCCTGGGTCTCCGGGATGATGACCTGAGCCGAAGGCAGTCGCTCAACCAACTGAGCCACCCAGGCACCCCTCAATTAAATAAATCTTGAAAAAAAAAAAAAGGAAACGCAGAATCTCTGGTCCAACCCACACCTACTAAATCGATGAGAGCCCGATGTGGGGCTTGATCCCAGGACCCTGAGATCATGACCTGAGCTGAAGGCAGTCGCTTAACCAACTGAGACATCCAGGCGCCTCTGAAATGCTGTCATTTAAAACAGACTTTTTTTTTTTTTTACAAGATCTCCTTAAAAAGAAATATGGGTTTCCACTTAAATTTGAGGGAGCAAAGAAACTAATTTCTCTATGCCACTTCCAGAAAACACCAATGGAAATGGCAGTAAAGAAATAAAATGGTAAATAAAACCACATGGGAAAAATACAGGAGAGATGAGGACAATAGATCAGAGATATCAACAACATTTGATCACTGAAAAATGGGTGAGTAATATCTGATGTAACAGAACTGAAATAAGAATGCTGACACGTTGGGGCGCCTGGGTGGCTCAGTCATTAAGTGTTTGCCTTCGGCTCAGGTCATGATCCCGGAGACCCTGCTTGGCGGGGAGCCTGCTTCTCCCTCTCTCACTCCCCCTGCTTGTGTTCCCTCTCTGGCTGTGTTTCTCTCTGTCAAATAGATAAAATATTTGGGGGAAAAAAAAAAGAAAGAAAGAAAAATGCTGACACATAAGTGGACAAGCCAAAAAATGAAAAAGAAGCAAACCACTCCAAAGACAGAAAACTAAGCAGGAATCAGCTGCACACTGGAATAAACAAACACAAACAAAACAAAACAAAAATAACTGCAAAAACAGACAATTCAGGGAGAATGAGAAAAACAGTTATGCCAAAGAAACATTTCAGAGAGATAAATTATTTTATTCATAAAATATAAACAAGGCATTATAAAATATTGACAGCATAAAAAAGACTTAAAAAGTGAAAATACATAAACAGAAAGTGATAAGCCTATCTGTAGGCCCCCCAAAGTTCTATACCTAGGTAAACTATCATCAATGTAAGAAAAATAATATGTAACATTTTCAGAATGCAAGGTTGCAAAGAATTTACTTCCCAACTTTCTTTCTGAGGAAGCTAGTGAGAATGGAAATGGAGAAAGAACATGTGGGAGCAAGAGAAAAGAAGATCCCCAGGAAGAAACAGGTGACGAGTTTTTGATGATGATGACAATGCTAATGATTTGGGATGGCATCAGGTCCCAGGATGACATGTACAGCTGCTATAGAGAGAAATCAGGATGATAAAGAGATTCAGGAGGGATTTGTCCCCATAAAAAATGAAACATGTTTGGATATACTGAACAAAGATTTACAATTTTCTAAGGAAAGATCTATAGTTTTCTTTGAGAGTTTGGGAATGAACTAGTAAGAGATATAAGGAAAAGTGAGCAAGTGAAAAGAAATGAGGTAATCATTAGTGCCAGGAAAAAATTAAATATTGCACAATAATGAAAATTTGCTCTAGTGCACAAATTATATTACATATAGATTCAACTGTGAATAATGTTGGTAAAATTGGATTAATATAAGCACTGAATATTGATTGAAGCTCAGATTGGGGTACAACTGCGTTGTAAAGATGGAGATGACAGAGAAAAGAAAGAGAATGTTTGCAGGAGGAGACGTATATAAGAGAGTTTAGTCCTCATCTTTTATTTATTTTATTTTTTTAAGATTTTATTTATTTGACAGAGAGATCACAAGCAGGCAGAGAGGCAGGCAGAGAGAGGAGGAAGCAGGCTGTCTGCCGAGCAGATAGCCCAGTGCGAGCAGAGAACCCAATGCAGGCCTCGATCCCAGGACCCCGGGATCATGACCTGAGCCAAAGGAAGAGGCTTTAACCCACTGAGCCACCCAGGCACCCTAGTCCTTATCTTTTAAAGGAGGAGGTCCACAGATATGATCTAATCTCTCTTTTTTTTTTTCCCAAAAGTCAAGAAATACTGGTATAACCTATTTAACAATTGGAAGGTAGGGGCGCCTGGGTGGCTCAGTTGTTTGGGCGACTGCCTTCGGCTCGGGTCATGGTCCCGGAGACCCAGGATCGGGTCCCACATCGGGCTCCCTGCTCGGCAGGGAGCCTGCTTCTCCCTCTCTCGCTCCTCCTGCTTGTGTTCCCTCTCTGGCTGTGTTTCTCTCTGTCAAACAAATAAAATCTTTTAAACAACAACAACAACAACAACAAAACAATTGGAAGGTAAACAGTAGGAGAAAAAAACCTAAAAGACTTGAAGATGGTGGCCAGTAGAAATCTGGAATCAGAGGCAAGGAAGTCAGGTCATAAGGCTTCTGTTTTTGTTGTTGTTAAAAACCCTGTACTATTTAAGTATTTACCTATATTGGGCACGTAGGTGGTTCAGTGGGTTAAAGCCTCTGCCTTCAGCTCAAGTCATGATCTCAGGGTCCTGGGATTGAGCCCCACATCGGGCTCTCTGCTCAGCAGGGAGCCTACTTCCCCTTCTTTCATTGTCTGCCTCTCTGCCTATTTGTGATCTCTGTCTCTGTCAAATGAATAAAATCTTAAAAAAAAAAAAATCGATGTTGCAAATACCCATGAAGACTTTGAATGAAATTGTAATGGATATATATGAATAGGAAAACATATAAAATACTATTAGAAAACATTTTAAAGATATATGTGTAAAAATTTAAGTTTTTTTTTTTTTAAGATTTTATTTATTTGACAGAAACACAGCGAGAGAGGGAACACAAGCAGGGGGAGTGAGAGAGGGAGAAGCAGGCTTCCCGCCGAGCAGGGAGCCTGATGTGGGACTGGATCCTGGGTCTCCGGGATCATGACCTGAGCCGAAGGCAGTCGCTCAACCAACTGAGCCACCCAGGTGCCCCAAAAGTTAAGTTTTTTGACTATTTATTCAATGTTCCTAAAATAATATGTATTCTATTTGGCAAAACAAACTATGGCTTCTATTTTTGTTGTTAAAAACCCTGTACTGGGTTTTGTGTTTATTTACCTGTATTATTAAGCTATTAAGTGATTAAATTATTTACCTGTATTATATATAATATATATAATGTATCTATATCTATATCGGTATCGATATAGATATATATACATATATATATTCCACTGAAAGAGGACTTCAACTATCTCCATTTGACCTCAAACTTTCTAATTGATTAAGCCTTCTTTCCAGTTTATCTCTGAATTCAGAGATATACTGATGGGCAAAGCATCCCCCGATGGGAACCAAAGTTTCTCCCTCAAGCAGTAAGGACTGCCCTGAGCCAGCGAGACCCCATCCGTGATTGACCTCAAGATGATGATGGACCTGACTGTTACTGCCCACCGGCATGGGCCCACTGATCTTTGTGCCACATTTTCTTTATGTAAAACTGGAGGTCTTTTCTTTTTTAAGATTTTATTTAGAGAGTGAGAGAGCACAAGCAGGGGGAGCGGCAGAGGGAGAGGGAGAGGGAGAAGCAGGCTTCCCGCTGAGCAGACAGTCCTATGCTGGGCTCCATCCCAGGACCCCAAGATCGTGACCTGAGTCAAAGGCAGACACTTAACCCACTGAGCCACCCAGGCCCCCCCAAACCTGGAGGTATTTTCAACACTTTGGAGACGGCCTTTGAGATGCTAGTCCACTGTCTTCCCAGTGTTAGCCTCACTGATATAAATTCTTTTCTTGTTTTCCCACCAGTTGTCTCTGCCCTTGGATTTTGCAGGTGGTGAGTGGTAGAACTTGGTTTTGTTCAGGAACCCCCCACCCCCCGCCCCCTCACCGAGCGGCCCAAGTGTGTTACCATATTCCTGTGCCCCAGCTACACCACAACTTTTATATTATCTCACTAGGAAAATGGAGATTTGATTTAAATGTGAGGTCACTTTATGTTTAGGCAAATTTTGTAGTCGGTGCTTCTGTGGTTTTCTGCAGCTACTAGTAATTCTCAACTTAATCTACAATTAATTAGCTTCTATTTCTTTGTCCATCCTATACTGTCCCTGAAAACATGTTTATGTGAAATGGACATGTGCCACATCTAAAAATCATTGACTTGTTCATTTGAGATTGAAATTGTCTTACATAATTCTTATTGAGAGGTGCTTAAGGTTAAAGAAAGATCTACACATGTATTAACCTTGAATGGAGAAACTAAGTGTGTGCTATATAATTTTATAATTGAGAATTTAAATTGTAAAAGAAAATGTACCCAATAAACGGCTCATCTCCTGAGTTTTAACCCCGTGGAAATGAATCCTACCCTTTTGGCCACTTCCCTGACAATGGAGTCTTTCATTCTAATTGCACAGTGCTGGCCTGGGATCCAGGAACATCTCTGAGAGGACAAAAAGGAATCACCTAGGAAACCACTACAGAAATTCTGAGTATGTTTTAGGTGCTTTATAATAGACAACGGAAGACCTTTTGCACATGGTCACTGTTGTGATAGAAAGTACTGCTTCAGGGTTGGGGGAGGAAAACGTACATGTGAGAAAACCTTGAATTCCAAAGAATGAAAAAACAAAACAAAACAAAACGCAACAACAACCCTCCAAACAACAGTAACAATCAAACCAAAATAAAAACCAGACTATGCATCTTCCTAATGAAAAAGGAATTCTTCCTTAATTGCACTTACCAAAATGATCATCCTGATGTAGACAGTGGTCATAGGGCTAAATATAAATGCCAGTAAGAAGGTTTAAGTGTGTTTAGACAGCGAAAAGGAAGTGTAACTTTTTCTTCTGTAACTCTTCCTGGGAGAGCCAAATCTCTCTAATAACTTCTGACTGAAATACAGTTTAATTGTGCATTTTCTGTAAACAAATACATTTCCTTATTCAACATAGTAGAGAAGAAATCCGTTTTTATTTGTGTCTCTTTTTAGTGTTTTTTAGAATTAAACATTAAATTGTCATCACCAAGTTCCCTTTGCTTTCTTCCATTTGAGAGTTTGTTACTGAACACTTATAATATTTGATCATAAGGGGGAAATATGATCCCAGAATTACCTGATCTTTAATGACTTCATTTTAACAACTACATAGAAAAAGAGAAGCAAGATGAGGGACACCCTCTCAACCTATTCAGATGGAAATGTGAATCAGAAGGAAACATTTTATGAATGTTTATTGATACAAACAAAATTGCATTATCTTCCAGGCAGCATTATTATGCTGTGCAAGAAAATACTCTTGGTGATAAGCAATTACTAACAGCTAATGATTGTTTTCATATTTCTATTTTTTATGTTCCGATATAAAGCAACATCTATAGAACAAAAATACAGGGGAAGGAAAAGGAGAGATATTAGGGTAGGCTATAAAGGTTGTAAAAATCCTAACTGGTGTGATTACAGGGCATGATGGCCATTGAATAGATCCATTAGTCATAATTGAAGCTGTCAGGAACCAGTTAAATGGCTGTCTCTGAGGAGGTCACCTTCCACAGAGAAGCTGGCCTACACAGAGTATTAGCTTCGTCAGGAGCTTGAATCCTGACTCATCTGGACAGACCTAAAAAAAATGTTTAGTTTTGCTTTGTTTTGTTGTTATAGGAATGAAGGAAACAAGGCTCAAAAGTAATTTAGTGTTTCTGGACTGGACTTTAGTCATAGTACATAGCATACCTAGTAGTAATCACTAGATAAATCACTCATTGTCTGCCTGGCCTGTTCCCAATCTGTGCTAGGTCATCTGTTTGCCTCTTAGCCTTCCTGTTGGGCTGGGTTGACCTCTGTGGGGGACATTGGAAGGGGTTTCTGATTTCCATTTGGACTCAGCCAATGGGATGTCCTACTGCAGACTAGAGGATAAAAGAAATTGCATTTTTAATTCCTTACTCTTGGATATTTGTTAATTCCCTGGTATCTTCCTTCCTGGGTCTTGTGCTCCAACAAGGTTCACAGCAGGGCCGAACAGGGCTAAGACAAGTGAGGTCTTCGGGGTACAAAATTTGGGGAGACACTCACTCTCAGGTTTGTACAAGACAGAGTGCAAGGGCCCCCTTCAATTTTGATGCACAGTTCCTTACATTAACCCTTCCTTTGACTGAGCTGGTTTGAGATGATTCTATTCCTCACAATCAAAGCAACATAGACCAAAATAGCAAAGGGAGCAGGAGCTTGAGAAGTAGCTGGAGAATACCTAGTTGCTCTAAGTGAACTCTGGATTATAGGGCCCTGGGCAGCACTGGCTACATAATTTATAAGGCCTAGTGGTGGTGGTGGTGGGAGGAGAATACAAAGAAACAAAACCAAAATGCCGAACACTTCTTGAGAAATTACTGAGAATTTCAAGAAAGCACCAGCAAAGCATTAAGTCAAATACAAGTACTTCCTGAGAGTGAGGCCCTATGTGACTCTGCATGTCTGGGCTATCTGCAAATGAAATAGTTCATCTTTAAGGAGCTATGGGGAATTGGGAAAATGTTACAAAATAAAGTTAAAAGTCATCTGAAAACCTTGTAAGCCCTGTGATGGCATCATGAGTTTCTTTTTCTTTTCTTTTCTTTTTTTTTTTTTTTTTTTAAGATTTTATTTATGGGCGCCTGGGTGGCTCAGTGGGTTAAAGCCTCTGCCTTCGGCTCAGGTGGTGACCTCAGGGTGCTGGAATCGAGGCCCACATCGGGCTCTCTGCTCGGCAGGGGGCCTGCTTCCTCCTCTCTCTGTGCCTGCCTCTCTGCCTACTTGTGATCTCTCTCTGTCAAATAAATAAATAAAATCTTAAAAAAAAAAAAAGCAACCACAGATTTCACGGTGGGCCAGGAAGGCGGTGAGGGCCGGGCCACATGTGGAATCACTGGCAGCTGTAGGGACCCTGAGTGTGGGTGTCGAGTCCACTACCGGGTGTGGTACATGGCGGCGGGGTCTGTGGCAAGCCCCAACAGTGGGGGCTGGTGCTGGGGGCTGGGCTGGGGCACGCACGTACTTAGATGAGGGACTAGCTGCGCATGAACACGGTCATGCAGGCGAGTGACCAAAGACAGGGCCTGATCTGCCTGATCTGGTCCCACAAGCAGCAGTGTGGTTCCTGGCCCCGGGAGCGCTCGCCACCTGTCTACACATGCGCAGTCTTCCCCTACTGTGTGCCCTTCAGGGGAATCTGGTGACGCCCCACAGTGCAGTTCCCTGGCTCTGGGGGTAGGGGCATGAGGAAGGGAGCAGGGACAGACCCAGGTGACTGGCCTTTGTGACCACAGATACATGCGGGGTGAAATCAGCGGGAAATCTGCCCGGCTCTGTGTCCGTGCCGGCTGTTGGTTTCTTCTGTATTGGAATCTGCCGAATTTGTCTGCAAAGTAGGTCACTTTGAACTGCAGTTCATCCGGCTGCGCGGCTGCTAGTGGTAGCCCCTGCTTTTCTTCTTTGCCTCTGGCCATCTTGGGGTGTGTCTGCTTTGCTGGTGTGGGTTGAGTGAAAATGAGAAGGAACATTTATGCCATCCCAAAAGGCGGAGAGAGCTGCCTGCTCACTCTGCTTTTCTTTCCTGGGGAGAACTCTAATCGCGAATGTCCTCCGGGCACGGAGCAGTGCCAGCTGGGGGATGGGATGATGCGGGCAAAGTAGAGCAGTCTTTCCTCTTTCGTGGGCATTTTGTTGTTGTTGTTGTTGTTTTCTGTGTCACTGACATTTCTTAAGTGGACTCCAGAGCTCTACCAGAACTATTTTTGTTAATGGATAGCTAATTGTTGATTTCTGTCCGGGAGCAGAAGCTAGGGTCGCCTACCCTGACATTTTGGTGACATCACTCTCCTTTCGCATTTCGCTTTTAAGGCGCACTGGAGCGTGGATTACTTTGTTACCAAGTAGATGTCAAAGTATGCATTTATGGTGCAGTGACTCTCCACTCGTGTGAAAAGATTATAATATAATATATGTTAACATTGCCAGACTCATCACAATATTCCAAACTCATAGGAAAGTAGTAGTAAGAAAAATATGATTTAAGATGGAATATCTCATCACAGCAGAATTTCTTTACAAAATAAAAATGAAAAAGCTGCGACCAGAGAAAATTTCTGAGTTCATTTGTCAAGCAAGGAAAGCTGTTTACTGATGGTGAGTTAATTAAATCATGTTTGATTGCAGCCGCTAAAGAAATGTTTCTGCAGAAAACACACTTGTTCAAGACCATTAGCCTTTCAGTGAGAACAGTTGCTTAAAGAGTTGAGGACACTGGGAGCACCATCAATAGTTAATTAAAAAACGAAGTAAATGATTTTGAGTGGTTTTCCTTAGCTCTTGATGAGTTGACAGATGTTCCCAGGACTGATCAGTTGTTTATTCAGCGAGTCAGTACTGAGTTTGAGGGACTGAAGAAGTAACCTCTATGAATTATTTGCACAAAACAACTGCAGGTGAGTAGATTTTCAAAGAAATTAAGAGAAACTTCATTCAGTACAACCTGAAGTGAAATCTGCTAAGATGCTTTACAGCTGATGGGGATAAAAAATACATGTGGAGCAGAAAAGGCTTAGTTGAACACATTTATAGAGCTTGTAAAAATGTAGGTATTTAAAGACTGTAATTGTTCATTGTGCTGTTTCTTAGCAGGTAATTTACAGAAAGTGTTTGAATTAATTCTACTTTGGACCCAGTAGTCTCCCCAGTGAACTTCACAGCTCTTCTGGACTTAATGGATCATCAGTTCTGTGAACTTTTGTCAAAGATAGAAGCTGGATATCCTGACTTGCCTGAACCCACAGAAGTTTGATGGCTTAGTGGTGGTAAAGTTTTGTTGGGGTTTTTGAGCTCAGGGTTGAATCTGAAATTTTTTGGAATAAGAAATTCCTGCAGTCACTTTATTATTAAATACTGAATGGCTTTGGAAATAGCTTTAGCTGGACACTTAATCATGTTTCTCGATATAAAATTACAAGGCAAACAGTACTTATATGTAAATGTTCTGCTCTGATAAGTCATTTATTTATTTATTTATTTGACAGAGAGAAACACAGCTAAAGAGGGAACACAAGCAGGCGGAGTGAGAGAGGGAGAAGCAGGCTTTCCGCCCAGCAGGGAGCCCGATGGGCTTGATGCTGGACTCATGCTAGGACTCAATCCCAGGACTTGATCCCTAGACTCCCAGGATCATGACCTGAGCTGAAGGCAGATGCTTAACAACTGAGCCACCCAGGTGCCTCCTCTGATAAGTCATTTTAACAACAATTAAAGTTGCTTGAAATGCAAGTTATGTCAAGCTGTTTAATATATTTCCTGGGCTGTCAAGATATTTTTTTGAAAAAGCAAATCTCTGGGGCACCTGAATGGCTCAGTGGGTTAAGCATCTTACCTTCTGTTCAAGTCATGATCCCAGCATTCTGGGATTTGGCCCTACATCAGACTACCTGCTCAGCAATGAGTCTGTTTCTCTCAGTTATTAAGTGACTGCCTTTGGCTCCGGTCATGATCCCGGAGTCCCTGGGTTCGAGGCCCGCCTCGGGCTCCCTGCTCCTGGGAAAGCCTGCTTCTCCCTCTCTTACTCCCCCTGCTCATGTTCCCTCTCTAGCTGTGTTTCTCTTTGTCAAATAAATAAATAAAATCTTTAAAAAAATTGTTTTTTTTTAGAAAGAAGTTAAAAAAAAAAACACAAGAAACAAATTTCCTTTCCCACAAAAATTTGCAGGGTATATATACTTTCTAAGTTCAAAATGCAGTTCCAATAGCATTTTTGGATCCCAGGGTAAGTGGAAAGGAATTTTCTGTATTTCAAAATGCATTTAACTTTGCAATTGATGATCTTCAATTGCAAGTGATTAATCTGCATTATGATGAAATGGTAATTGGCAAATATCAAGAGAGGAATCTAATAGGATTTTGTAAATTACTTCCAAGTGATAAATATGCTCAATTAAAATCATACTCTTATAGGTTGATAAACGTATCTGGCCATATCTGTGTGAAAAGATAATCTCAAAGATGGAATGCATAAAATCTCATAGATCAGCCTTAATAGGAGAACATTTGTAACTGATTTTGGTGATAGAGTACTAACTTTGCACTCTCGTTTAATGAACTATTATCCCCTAGCAAAGAATTCTGTTCTTTTCATTAATAGACCTGTATTACAAATGATTGTACTCAATTATTATACTTTGAGTTTCATCAATAAAAATTCTGTGGACATTTGTTTTCTTTCTTGTTATTCAGGTTTCTATATAATATCCTCAATTTTGCCTCTTGCCTTCTAAACCTAAAATATTTACTTTCTGGTTCATTGTAGAAAAAATGTGTTGACCTCTGCTGTAGAGCAATCATGTTTCATCCCCTGAGGCTGGAAACATTACAGAATCAAATAAAAATTGGGGTTGTTTTAACATGGGAATTCCATGGAAATAATGTGTCTTGATATTAGTAAGCATTTGATAGTGGTACAGGTGAACTGGGAAGACCTGGGCCTGGAGGGCTCAATGCAGCCCATCCCAAAGATGTCGCTAAAGGTTCTGGGTCTCGTCATAAGAAAGAATTCAAGAGGTGCCTGGATGGCTCAGTTGGTTGGGTTCCTGGCCTACTTTGTCGGCCCTCTTGGGCCTGTTGAATTTGATCTGGCTTCCTCTGACTTTTCCAATAGCTGGCCATGGCTTCCTCTTTGTGGGCCTTCAGATATCCCGATAGAAACTAACTGGGGCGCCTGGGTGGCTCTGAGGGTTAAGCCTCTGCCTTCAGTTCAGGTCATGATCTCAGAGTCCTGGGATGAGCCCCACATCAAGCTCTCTGCTCAGCAGGGATTCTGCTTCCCCCTTTCCCTCTCCCTCCTCTCTGCCTACCTATGATTCTCTCTCTCTCTCTCTGTGTCAAATAAATAAATAAATCTTAAAAAAAAAACAGTACAACTTATTAACTGCCTACTCCAACAATAGTGTCTAACTAGGAAGAAAAGTGATTGGTGGCAGCCTGGAGAGATATATGGTTGTGTCATCCCTATCATCCCAGCTGATG
The DNA here is from genome assembly GCA_004023965.1 of Spilogale gracilis. Taxonomy (NCBI): domain Eukaryota; kingdom Metazoa; phylum Chordata; class Mammalia; order Carnivora; family Mephitidae; genus Spilogale; species Spilogale gracilis. Next base: position 39,514 of record PITA01013328.1, read on the forward strand.
TGGAGTAAACTCCCAGGCATGTGAATCAGGCCCTTCCAGACTGGCCAATCTGCCAGTGTGCAGACATGCAGGTAGTTTCAGAGGGAGTGGCAAAACCAGCCTATAGCAAAACTGCCTTGGGAACCTACACAATTCTGAGAAGAGATAGATATTTGTATGGGCGCCTGGGAGGCTCAGAATGTTAAGCCTCTGCCTTCGGCTCGGGTCATGATCTTGGGGTCCTGGGATCGAGTCCCACATAGGGCTCTTGGCTCTGCCAGAAGCCTGCTTCCCCCTCTCTCTCTGCCTGCTTTTCTGCCTATTTGTGATCTCTTCCTTCGTCAAATAAATAAATAAAATCTTTTTTAAAGATTTTGTGGTTTTTAAGCCACTAAGTTTTGTGGTGCTTTGTTACATGGCAGAACCTGACTGTCATGGGGGATTGAGATAGATGTGGCGGGTATCATCCTTTTTGCCCCTTCACTGTTCCCCAGAAGGCTGACCTATGTGAGCTGCATGAGCTTCCCTTACTTCAGAAGATCCTGAAGGAGAATTGAAAACAACAGAGCTTATATAAATTCCTGGGCTCTTTCCCTGTTGGGTCACTGTGGACTGGCTGTGTTTCTTGACCAATGGTCCCAGGTCCCATCAGGAAATTCTGATGTACACAGCCTTCTCCATGTTTGCTAACTCCTTCCCTCCCTTGCTCTGTGAGGTTCGAGGGTGATTTTGGGACCCCCCATATTTCTGAGTCTCCCTTGTCACCTCTTTATTTCCTGACCACACCTTTGTTTATAGGCCCTTACTGAAGTCTCATCCAAGGACCCGCACCGATAGAGTGGGCCTTACCCAGAAGGTAACACCTTGCCCAACTTGAGTGATCCAACAGAATGAGTTGGGAAGGTATGTAGAAGCCCAAGATCCTGCAGCAGCAAGGGGGCAGGGTGATGGGAGTAAAATGAACTGGGGAGGAATGTTGAAGGCAAGGTCAAACACGGAAGTGGTTTTGTGTGTGTGTTTGGAAAGATGTGGTACCGGAGAGGCAAATCGTGTACGGGCTTGTGGGCCTTTATAAGGACTTTGGCTTCTGCTTGAAAGAAATGGGAAGCCATTAGAGCCATATACTCAATCTAATTAAATCTAGTAAGATTACTTGCGGTGAATGCCTGGACGGTGGAGCTGTGAGACTCCGTTCTCAATTTCTCCTCCCAGCCTCGTGCCTGCTGGTGAATGCGTGGGTGTGTTAAGCTAGCCCAGCATGCTTGGGCCTGAGTTCAAGGCTTTGTGCATCTCCCGATGCTGTGGGTGACGTGACCTTCCCTTACAGTACAGGATTCAGACTACAGTGTCTTTCTTTGTTAGCATATTCTTTTCAGTTCAGTTAATGATTTGGGAGTGGACACATTTTTCTTACTCTCTTTCTTTTGTTGTTGTTAAAGTCAATAGGCCCTTCTATACTGACTTCAAAAAGTATACTTATCTAAAGGGTCTGGTACAATAGAGAACTAACTGCCTAACTACTTCAGGGGAAATAAAACAGGAAGGTTGACAGAGAAATGCTATCTGCCTGCCTACCCTTAAAGACCCTGCTTTGTCTGGGATATTTAAAAGGCAAAGAGTTCATTTGTATTTACATTTTAAGCCTTTCCAGAAAACAATATCAGATGTGAAGCCTGGTTTAATCCTTCAATTGAAAATTCCATCTGTCCTGGGTCTTTCGGTATTAAATCTAGATCAACCTCTGCGGGTGTGTGGTGAACATAGTTGATTTCCCCCCCTTGCTCTCATGAGGGTCCTCCCTCTTCCTGCCCTTTCTCAAAAAATCTCGCCTAGCTGACTCTCAGTGAAACACTTGCGTAGGGCTCCAAAAATTCCTATCAGATGTGGGTGTGCCCTACTCAATCAAGCAGACCTTCCTAGGTCTTACCTCAATCAAAATGTAACTGCATATAGTAGCTATATTCCCTCAGGCCCCATTTTTGCTTTCAGCTCAGAAGGAAACCGATCTACTTAGCTAATCTGATTAATTAAGCAGGCAGGAGCCTTTTCCTCCTGGCTAACAACACAGCTGGCCTATCGGAACCAGTTCTAATCTTTGTTGTCTAACCTTGACCCTGATTTCTTTTTAAGTTTGTTATTATCACTTAAAAAAAATTCTAGCCCTGGACACAAAATGGGCTATTTCTCTGAGTACCCAGGAGAAAAAGGACTGGACTTTGTTCCTCTGTAACCTTAGTTTCCCACTCTGTAAATTAACAGGATTAAACTAAATCAGTAAAAGATCAAAAAATTTTGAGAACCAACATAGGGCTTTAAGATCATTAAAAAGCCCCCAAGTCCCCAACAGCTACTATCTATTCATATTTCATACAAGAGAGAACATTTTTAACATTACCACCACCACCACAGCATAATTTCAGAAAAAGAACAATTCTTTAAATTAAATAAATTTAGTTTTATGAAAATTCAATACAAGTCCTTGTTTATGTTTTTCATTTCAGCACCTGTCAGTGAAAACTTTGTCATAGACTAGTAGCTTTAGAGAACTTTTCTAGTTGTAAAAGTCTATACCTCTAAAACAGAAAAAAAGTCTATACCTCTAGCCTTGTTCAAATAAATCTAAGTTGGCCTCCAGGATGAACTGGCTTCTTAAGGCTCTGATTGTATCTTTCATCTTCATATCTTTTTTTTTTTAAAAAGATTTTATTTATTTATTTGACAGAGAGAAACACAGCTAGAGAGGGAACAGAAACAGAAGGGGTGAGAGAGGGAGAAGCAGCCTCCCCACCCCAGCAGGGAGCCCGATGCTCCCTCAATCCTGGGATGCCTGGATCATGACCTGAGCTGAAAGCAGATGCATAACAACTGAGCCACCCAGGCGCCCTTCATCTTCATATCTTTCATATCTAGCACAATGCCTGGGATAAATGAAATAATTTAAAATTAGAAATGATCCCTGCTGAACTATAGTCATCTATGGAAGGAGTATATCCTAGAACTAGGGTAGAGTACATCCCAGGTGGAGGTGAGGTATGTAGCAAGCAGTCAGGTGAGTCTTAGGCTCTAGGATTAACAATGTAACTCTTTCATTCCGCCCAAAATTTGAGTCTGTATTTCTTTCCTTCTTTCCTTCCTTCCATCTTTCTCTTTCTTTCTTTCTTTGTTTCTCTCTTTCTTTCTTTTTTTCTTTTTCTTTCTTCTTTCTTTTTTAAGATTTTATTTATCCATTTGACAGAGAGAAAGAGAGCACAAACGGGGAATGGCAGAAAGAGTGGGAAAAGCAGGCTCCCCATTGAGCAGGGAGCCTGATGTGGGGTTCAGTCCTAGGAACCTGCGATCATGACCTGAGCTGAAGGCAGCCACCCAGACGCCCTGAATCTGAATTTTCAAAAGTGAAAAAGCACAGGGACACTAGTTGGCTCAGTTCATAGAGTATGCAACGCTTCATTTTAGGTTTGTGAGTTTAAGCTCCATGTTGGGCATAGAGCTCATTTTAGCCAGGGTGCCTGGATTCAAATTTTGGTTTTGCTACTAATTAGGTGCATGTGCTTGGCCAAGATGCTTCCCATTCTGTGCCTAAGATTCCTTATTAATAAAATGTGGGTAATAACTGTATCAGCTTCATAAATTGTTCTGTGGATTGTTCTGTGAGTTGATATACTTACAACAGTGCTATTCACATAGTTTAAGTGTTCAATTAAAATTTTGAGGGGCACCTGGGTGGCTCAGTCATTAAGCATCTGCCTTCAGTTCAGGTCATGATCCCCAAGTCCCAGAATCGAGTCCCACATTGGGCTGTGCTCGGCGGGAAGCCTGCTTTTTCCTCTCTCACTCAAAATTTTTTTTAAGATTTTATTTATTTATTCGACAGAGAGATCACAAGTAGGCAGAGAGAGAGGAGGAAGCAGGCTCCTTGCTGAGCAGAGAGCCTGAGTCCCATGCGGGCCTAGATCCCAGGACCCTGAGATCATGACCTGAGCTGAAGGCAGAGGCTTTAACCCACTGAGCCACCCAGGCGCCCCCCCCTTTAAGGTTTTTTAAAGTAATCTCTATACCCAGTGCTGGACTTGAACTCATGACCCTGAGATCCAGAGTTGTAGGCTCTACCTACTGAGGCAGCCAAGTGCCCCCGAGGGAATAGAAGATTTTAAAAAAGGATTAAAATGGTCCTAAAGAAGTGCTGATGCAGTTAGAATTATTAACACTGAAAGGGACTATCATCTGTGAAAATTAATTAAGGAAAGCCTCACTATGTTGGGCTTGGGATGCTTAAGGAGAGGCCGGTAGGAAAAGCCATCCCTCTCAATGTCAGTTACAGACCCAACAGAATCTTCAATAGGACAGAATCATCAATTACAGGCCCCAACAGGGAAAGATGTATCTTGCATCTCCTACCAGAAATGGACTACCCCTGAAACTCAGCCAAGGAGAAACCAACCTCACCCAGAACTCTTGTCTCCAGTAGATTTTCATCCCAAAGAACCCCTCTCAACTTCCTTCTTCTCCATAAAAAATAATTCCTCTTCTTTGTTTGTTGGAATTGCCTATGGTTTTGCTGTAGCTTGCTTTCCAGTATTGTCATTCTCTGCTATTCCTGTTTAAACCCATCTTTTGAAACAAAAAAAGGACAAAAAAACCCAACCCATCTTTTGCTGGTAAAATAACTGGCAGTTTATTTTTAAGGTTAACACATCAAATTCCACAAAATCAAAAGACAATTATAAACCTTATAAAACTACTGTCTTGCAGAGGACAACAGAGATTGAATATATAAGTAGGTTTGAAATTAATTTGGATAAATTCCAAAAAATGCATGCATAATAGGTTATTGAGAGAACTGAAATGACCTGTGGCACACAATTAGTTTTCAAAAATGGAGTATAGGGAACCAAATCCTTCCTACAAATGAGGTGTAGAACTCTTGTCAGCACATTAAAACGACTTTGGAAACTTAAAAAGTACTCATGCCAAGGACTCACAGCAGAGCTACTAAACTCAGAATCTTTAGAGATGGGGCCCAGGTACTGGTATTTTTAAAAAAGCTCCCCACTTCTATATATACCTACTTCTAAAGATTTACCAGAGTTTGGAAATGGCTGGATAAATCAGATTTTCCAGAGCAGCTTGTCTTAGCTCTTGTGTATAATTTTTCCACAGCCAGAATTCCATTTCTTCATTACTTTCTCATTTTTTTTTCTTTCTGCTGTTTCCTTTAGCTTCTGTTCTACCGTTACTTGTATAACTGTCCTATGAAAATGACTTCATGTACAGGTGGACACGCAGTAAGTATGAGACGAAAATAAGAATAGTAACAATGACGTGTGCCTGCTCTCCCCAGATTAACTGAGCAGAAATACCCAGGCTTTAACTTCCTGTAGGACTAACCAACAGGTGGGTGGATGTCCCAGTGTAGCACTGAGAGCGGCAGTATTCTGTGTTGGCCGAGGAAGTAAAAATACGCAGCAGCAGCTACAAGGGGAAGAACGATGTGGCAGGTTGGCTGTATGCATTACATTTTCTGAATCCTTAAAGTTACCGGGACTATTTCTTTCTGGGAAACAAAATCTCCAAACACCAAGAAGCTGCTTTGCATCGCCAAAAGCTGCATAAGGGCAGGCTGCCAACAGGACTACCCAAGCACGCTGCAGTGGTATCTCCAAGCAAACTCCTTTAATGGGCTGTCTCCTGGGCTAATCCCCACTGCGGTGCAACTCCAAAACTCCCACCTGCAAGCGCCTCTCTTCCTGCTCCCGGGCCCCTGCAGAGACGTGCTCAGCCGTGCACGCCACCCTCCATCCGCAGTGCGCGGACTTGGCCTTGGCCGTGCGCGCGCGCAGGCAAGGAGGGGCGGGCCAAAGCCGGAGGAGGCGGGGCATACGCTCGTAGTCTGCAGTCCATTGGTTCTCTTTCCGTAGTCCCTGCCCCTAGGCGTTCGAGACGGCGGGGCGGGCCACGTCAGGCGGCCGGCGCGGGGCTGAGCTTGTGGCAGAAGGGAGGTAAGCGATGCGGGTTGGCAGGCGGTGAGCTGCGGGCCGCTGTCGCCTGCTCCGAGGCCTCTGGATCGCATTTGCTTGTGGCCTTTCTCAGCCCGGCGTGGAGGGCGGCTGAGGCCCTGCGGGCTTGGGTCTGTGCTGGGAAAGGGAGAAGGGGAGCATGTGGCAGCAGGGCCGCGCCGGGGCGTGGGTGGCCAGGAAGGGATAGGTCTTGCCCTTTGCCCTCGTCCTATCCGGTCTGGGCTCTGAACTCCTGCAGGACCAGCATTCTGCGTAGGAGAGCTCCGCGATGCCTGGGTGGGGCCGGCTCCGGTGCCAGCGGTGGGGCTCAGCGGGATCTGGACTCGGAAACGGATCAGCGCGATCCTTGCATACTTACCTGCAGCAGGTTGCAGTTCCTCCACTCTTCCCTGACCGGTTCCTAGTTAGAGGCAGTGCAGGAGATTCCGGGCCGGTTTTTGACTGGCTGGGTGGACGGTCTTATTATTACCAGTGATGCACTCAGCTCCTGTCCACTTTAATGCAAAGGCTTATGGGTGAGCAGGGCCTGTTTTCAGACTTCTCGATTCTCTGGCTCTGACCTCCCTTGCGGGAATTATCTGAAGAAATGGCATATATGTACGAATGTAATTTGAAATGCTTCCAGCAGCTCTGCGGAGATTTGCAGAGACTTGGTTTTTGTGTTGCACGTAGGAGTTGCGTGTTGCACCGTGAGTTTTATTTCAGCAATGGCATCATCGTGATCCTTCAGTTTAGCTCCTGAAATTGGAGCTTCGAAAATCAATGAAGTCATCCCATCAAGTATGCAATCATTCATTCATCCATGCAACAAAGTTTTTGGATGAATTCCTTGATGGTCAGGGTCTTATGTCAGAAATTAAAATGGGCATTCCCTGCCTTTTCTCTCATTTTATCGGCCAGTTTTATTGCCTAGATTTGAGATGTAATTTTTTGTTGTTGATGGTTCAGTTTCAGGTTCCAAATTTAGGTACAGAAGCTTATTCTATATCATAATATAGAGCTATACTGAGACCTCATTCGGTTTTTCTTACTTTTACCTCTAGTAAGCTTCAGACCGTGATGACCAGAGGTGCTGTGATCGTGCTAACTGTGTAATGAAAGACCCTAGGGCTCACGTGCTTATCTGTAAACTGAGAGGATAAGGATTAGAAGTATTCAGTAACTTAGATATTCAAGGAGAGGAGGCAGTTGGCCTGTTCACTGAACTGTGTTGACTGTTGGGAAGTGACCATTTTAAAAACAATGTATATGATGATTATATTTTTTAATCTTTAATCTTTGAATCTGTCCATGTGACTTTTTGACCAGCAGGCAAGTGCATATTTACAATTTTGATTCACATTTGGTTTCTGCATACAAAATGCCATGACTCATCTAAATTTGGAAATGTAATAATCAGGAGCTTTTTAATGTTACGTTTAAAGGCATGATATAAAGACAACTGGGGGCCCCTGAATAATTCAGTTGGTTAAGCGTCGCACCCTTGATTTGGCTCAGGTCATTGTGCTCTGTGGGGAGTCTGCTTGAGATTCTCTCCCCATTTCTCTGCCCCTCCCCCCATGGCTCTCTTGCTCTCTCTAAAATGAATAGATCTTTAAAAAATAAGATAAGTATACAATTTCTAAAGTATTTTGAGTTGCAGTGGTAGACTAGTGGTAGCTAAACCTGGACCTTGTATTATGGTTACTTGGGTTAAGTGTTAGGTGTTACTGTCACCTGGCTAATACCTGTCAATATCATGTCTCTGTTAGCATTTATTTTATCAAGCTAAATTTTACTGGATTTCAATTGATTGCTATTTCCACTTGAGAATTGATAGCCATAAATAAATCATTAGTTTGAGAATACGAATGCCTGTAGAGATATAACAATAGCTTTTCTTTTTCATTTTCTTTTTTAAAGCTTTTATTTATTTATGTGAAAGGGAAAGAGAGGCAGCAGAAACAGGAGGAGGGGCAGTGGGAGAGCAAGATGCAGACTCACTGCTGGGTGTAAGGACCTATTTAAAAATCCAATCCACCCTGCTATATACTCAGAAAAACAGCTCCAGGAAATATGGGCAAACAGGCCCTGGAAAAAAAAGGTGAGCCAGGTTGGGGGTGACGCCCAATCAACCCCCAACCTCTAGACCCTGAGCAATGCAGATGCAAACTAAGAATGGGTGACTGGTTACCTGTACTTGGGACCAGATGGGCACACCCAAATGCCCTCAACTTCAGGGTTCCTGGAGCAATGGAAGTGTAAATTAACTATGGTTAGCTTGTGATTTGGGGGTCACCCTATAAAAGCTAGCCTGAGAAATTAGGCATTGTCGTTTTCTCCTGAGAAGCAACCCTGGCCGGCCAGTCTTGATGCTTGGTGCGAAATAAAGCTTTGCTTAACCTTCGCTTTTGTATCAGCCTTGTTCCTTTAAACATGGACCCTATTACTGGGCATGAATGGGCTCCATCCCAAGACCCTGAGATCAGGGTCTGAGCCGAAGTCAGATGTTCAATCAACTGAGCCACCCAGGTGCCCCATAACAATAGTTTTTCATTTGCTATTTGATTGATGGGACTTAAAATTAATTGTTTGGCCTTTCTGCAGGTGTAAAATGATTTCTAAAATATTTCTGAGGCATAATATTCATAGACTTGTGATACGTTTTGGATGTTATCCACAAACCATTGTGTGAATTGTTTATGTCTAAATTAGGGATTTGGAAAGTTTAAGGAAATACAGCTTTTCAAAATTTTGCTTTTGATATACCTTTCTAGTTCTAGGGATGGACCAGATCAAGATGGGAAGATTGAAGAGAAATGCAAGAACTGAGGGAAAAATATCCAAGAGGAAGTTTTTCTGTTTTAAAAATTGAGGAGAAAAAAAACACAATGGAAAATATGATTATAACTATATTTAGAAGAAAAGTAAGGAAATAATAGTGTCAGGATTATTGGTAGGTGTGTAGCACAACTTGATTTTCTTTTTAAAGATTTTCTTAAATTTATTTGACAGATCACAAGTAGGCAGAAGGCATGCAGAGAGAGAGGAGGAAGCAGGCTCCCTGCTGAGCAGAGAATCCTATGTGGGCCTCAATCCCGGCACCCTGAGATCATGACCTGAGCCAAAGGCAGAGGCTTTAACCCACTGAGCCACCCAGGCACCCTATTTTTGTATTTCTTGAGGAGAGGATTTTTAAAAATTTTTTGAAGATTTTATTTATTTATTATAGAGAACACGTGAGATCAAGGGTTAGGGAGAGGGAGAAGGAGGGAGAGAATCTCAAGCAGGCTCCTCACTTGACCCTGGAGCCCAATGCGGGATTGGATCCCATGACACTGAGATTGTGACCTGAACTGAAATCAACAGTCCCATGCTTAAAATGGACTGAGCCACCTGAGTGCCCCGAGGAAAGGATTTTATGCAATATAGAGATTAGGATGTTCTTAGCATGTAGGTGAGGGTTGAAACAGGGTGCATATGGTTGTAGATACCTCAGAGCGAGTTTCTAGAATAAGAAAGAATACAGTAGGGGTGCCTGGGTGACTCAGTTAAGCGGCTGCCTTCGGCTCAGTTTATGATCCCAGGTTCCTGGGATGGAGTCCCACGTTGGGCTCCCTGCTCAATGGGGAGCCTCTTTCTCCCTCTCCCTCTGCTTGCATATCTCTCTTCTCTGTGTCAGATAAATGAATAAAATCTTGAAACGAAAAGCAAAAGAAGAGAAGCTGAGAAGCACCATCGTGTAAGGAATGAGAAAGAATGAGAGGGACAGCCTAATGGATGTTGGAGCTCTAGAAGACAAGGAGGTAGAGGATTTTTAGGAGAGAACGGTGAACTGTTAAACACCATGAAGAATGGAAGAGAGAGCTCACTAGAAGTTTTAGGAAGGTCTCCCAGATAGGCAAGAATCATTACTTTAGGGGTGCTTGGGTGGCTCATTTGGTTAAGTGTTAAGTGTCTGATTCCTGATTTCAGCTCAGGTCATGATCTCAGGGTCCTGGGATAGAACCGCAGTTGGGTTCCATGCTTAGCAGGGAGTCTGAGGATTCTCTCACTCTCCCTCTGTCCCTTCCCCCTCCAGGCTCTCTCTCAAATAAATATATCTTTTAAAAAGTTATCACTAGTTTGTAATTTTGCTAGTTTGTATAATTGTGTGACTTTCTGTAGCAAAAGTCAGTGGATCCAAAGATTTTGAATTTTTGAAATGATTCAGTGTTTGGATTTTGTTATATACATATGGTAGGAATGCATTTGAGGTCAAAGGATTAGCAAAATGATGGTTTGGATGGTTTGGATCATTCCGAGTGATGGAATGTGACGTTTGGACTGCATGGAGGTGGGGACTGAGCAGGAGGAGGCTGAAGATCACAGAGAGCAGTAATCATACATGGGAGATGAAGATGCTTGGGTGGCATGCCCTCAGAAAAATGGGGGTAAATGGTAAGGAAAAGTCCTGGGCCTTGGAGCTTGGAAGGATGATTAGCTTTCACTGAAGTGGCCACTGAAGAAGCAGAGTATAGTTTTCATTAGGCCTAAGAAGTAGGGGGACACCTAAGGAAGACACTGAGCATCTAATAAGAAAGTTCGGTGACCATGGTATCAGAGTCCAAAAGGTTGAGGACATTTTAGTGTTTACTGAAGAGGAAGGGAGTTGGTTAAGCGACTGCCTTCGGCTCAGGGCATGATCCCGGAGACCCTGGATCGAGCCCCACATTGGGCTCCCTGCTCGTCGGGAAGCCTGCTTCTCCCTCTCTCACTCCCCCTGCTTGTGTTCCCTCTCTGGCTGTGTTTCTCTCTGTCAAATAAATAAAATCTTTAAAAAAAAAAAAAGAAGAGGAAGGCAGATGTGGAAGAAGTTATACTTGGGTGTAAGGCTGAAGTATAGAAAAGCTTTGGAGTTACAAATAGCACTTTGCATGTCAGGTTCGCATGAAGCTTCTTGTCAGCTTTTACCCATCAAATTGCCCTAGTTTCTGCTTATAGAGTGACAGCAGATAGAGTCCTCCTAAATTTAAGAATAACCTGTCACGAGGGGTGCCTAGGTGGCTCAGTTATTAGGTGTCTGCCTTCAGCTCAGGTCATGATCCCACAGTCCTGGTATTGAGCCCCGCATCCGGCTCCCTGCTCGGCGGGAAGCCTGCTTCTCCCTTTCTCACTCCCCCTGCTTGTGTTCTCTCTTTCCCTGTGTCTCTCTCTCTCTCTGTATCAAATAAATAAATAAAAAATCTTAAAAACAAATAGAATAACCTGTCACCAATGAATATTTGTTACTTGTCAGAGCGAAGGAGAGGAAATGGCCTTTTTTGCTTTTTGAACTTTGGTTTTCCAAAATACTTTTCTTTTTTTCCCCAAGGACTCCATTTATTTATTTGACGGAGAGATAGATCACAAGCAGGCATAGAGACAGGCAGAGAGCCGAGGAAGCAGACTCCCTGCTGAGCAGCGAGCCTGACCTGGGCCCCATTCCCAGGACCCTGAGATCATGACCTGAGCCGAAGGCAGAGGCCTCAACCCACTGAGCCACCCATGCACCCTCCAAAATACTTTCCATTACATGTGTTAGCTCTCATGTATTGTTAGTGGCAGGTGTACACACCTGCATTTTTCTGATTTTTCCCTCCTATTATTTTAGGACCTAGAGTCACATTGAATAGTCTCTGTGTTTTATAGCCTTTTTTTTTTTTTTTTTTTTAAAGATTTTATTTATTTGACAGAGAGAAACACAGCCAGAGAGGGAACACAAGCAGGAGGAGTGAGAGAGGGAGAAGCAGGCTTCCCGCTGAGCAGGGAGCCCGATGTGGGACTCGATCCCGGGTCTCCAGGATCATGACCTGAGCCGAAGGCAGTCGCTTAACCCACTAAGCCACCCAGGTGCCCCTGAATAGTCTCTGTGTTTTAAGGACAGCTCCTCACTTGGGCGTAGTAAGATCGTGTTCCTTTTACCTACTCATAGATTTGACTCCAGTATCCCTCTCTCCTGCAAGATTGCACTTTCCCTCATTTCTAGATTATTCCCTTCAGTATGTAAACATGCTGTTATTTCTCCTATCTTAAAATAATTACCTTTTGATGGGCATGCCTGACTGGCTCAGTCAGTGAAGCCTCCACGTCTTGATTTCAGTTCAGGTGTTGGTCTCAGGGCCACGAGTTCAAGTTCCACACTCAGCTCTGGGCTGGGCATAGAGCCTGCTAAAAACTAGGAAAATAATAATAGTTACCTTTTCAAGTCCCTCACTGGCTCAGAAGGTAGAGCATATAGCTCTGGTCTTGGGGTTATAAGTTTTAGCGCCACATTGGGTATACAGATTAAGAATAAAAATCTTTAAGGGAGTGGCTTGCTGTCTCAGTTGGAGGAGCATGTGACACTTTTTTTTTTCATTTTTTTTTTTTTTTTTTTTTAGAGATTTCAATTACCTGTTTGCCAGAGAGAGAGAGAGAGAGCACACAAGCAGGGGGAGCGGCAGGCAGAGGGAGTAGCAGGCTCCCCACTGAGCAGGGAGCCTGATGCAGGACTCAATCCCAGGACTGTGGGATCATGACCCGAGCCAAAGGCAGATGCCTAACCCGCTGAGCCAGTCAGGCGTCCCTGAGCGTGTGACGCTTGATCTCAGGGTCATTAGTTTGAATCTCCATTGGGTGTAGTAGAGATTGCTTAAGTGAAAAAAAAATAAAACCTTTAAAAACAAAATTACCTGTCTTGACCCCATTTCCTCCTTCGGTCACCACACAATTTCTTTTTTCCCCTTTATGGCCAAACTTATACTCGTGTCCAATAATTTTCTTCTCATTCTTCCTTAGGCCCACTCTAATTGGCTTCCTTCATCACTCCGAAAAAATTTTCTCCTTTTGAAGTGACTACTAACTTTCATCTTGCTAAATCGAAAGGTCTGTTTTTTAATCCTCATCTCTCATGTGGCCAGTCACCATTTCCACCCCAACTTTCTCAAGATACAGTTGACCCATGACATTGTGAAAATTTAGGGTATGTAGTGTGTTGATTTGATATGTTTGTAGATTGCAAAATGATTACCACTTATTAGCTGCCCCCTTCCACCTCTGCCTGTTATATAGTTACCATTTCCAATCAGCATTTTTTTTTTTAAGATTTTATTTATTTGACAGTGAGAACACAAATAGAAGGAGGAGCAGGCAGAGGGAGGGGGAGAGGCAGGCTTTCGATTGAGCTGGGAGCCTGAAGCGGAGCTCGATCTCATGACCCTTGCATCATGACCTGAGCCAAAGGCTTACGCGTAATCACCTGAGACACCCAGGCGTCCCCCAGTCAGTATTTTTTGAAACAGTTGATCATGTTCTGCTTTTTTTTTTTTTTTTGATCATGTTCTGCTTCTTGAAACACTTTCTTCCAGTAATTATCAAAGACGCCACAATTCCTAGTCTTTCTTTTACCTGACTGCCCCCCTCTGGTTCTTTATTCTCTCTCTGACCTCTTAACATTAGACTGCTGTTGGGCTCAGTCATTAGACCTCACAGTTCCTCAATCATATCTGAAAATCAATCTTAAAATACTGGTAATACTTTGTTAGCTGCTCAATTTATATTTTTAGCCTGGACCTCATCCTTTGAAATCCAGACTCTGCATATCCAGATACCTACTCAGCATTTCTATTTGGATGGCCAGTAGAAATCTCAAACTTAGTTCCTGCTTCATCTGTGGTTTTCCTCATCTCAGTTCACAGAAACTCCTTCATTTCCAGACTCTTCTCTTTTGCAGTCCATACATAAAATATTAGGAAAGCCTGTTGGCTGTACCTTCAGAGTGTCTGGAACCCAAGTACTTCTCACCTACGGCTCTCAGTCTAATCTAAGCCCTATTGTCGATGAGTGTGATGTCATAAAAGCCTCTATACCGGTTAGCGGGTACAGCCCCCCTCCAAAATTTAGTGGGGTAAAGCCACAATCATTTTTTTTTAAAGATTTTATTTATTTATTTGACATAGCTAGAGAGGGAACACAAACAGGGGGAGTGAGAGAGGGAGAAGCAGGCTTCCTGCCGAGCAGGGAGCCCGATGTGGGGCTCAATCCTGGATCTCCAGGATCGTGACCTGAGCCGAAAGCAGTCGCCTAACCAACTGAGCCACCCAGGCGCCCCGCCACAATCATTTTTTAAAAGAATTTATTTTACTTTTTTAGTGTTCTAAGATTCGTTGTTTATGCCGCACACCCAGTGCTCCATGTAATTCGTGCCCTCAATACCCACCACCAGGCTCTCCCATCCCCCCACCCCCACCCCTTGAAACCCCTCCGCTTGTTTCTCAGAGTCCAGAGTCTCTCATGCTTCATCTCCCTCTGTGATTTACCCCGGTTCACATTTCCTTTCCTTCTACTGTCCATGTTACTCCTTATGCTCCCCACGTAATGGAATATATGTCTCCATCAGAAAGGGTGAATACCCAACTTGTGTAGCAACATGGATGGGACTGGAGGAGAGTATGCTGAGTGAAATAAGCCAAGCGGAGAAAGTCAAGTATGTGGTTTCACAAACCACAATCATCATTAGCTTATGTGATTCTGGAGTTGGTAATTTGGCTTGAGGAGGGGATGAGGGGGCACTTCTTTTCCTCGTGTCGCCTGGACTCATTCATGTAGCAAATGGAGACTAGGTTTGGAGGCTTCAGCTGGGACGATATGTCTCTGCTACGTGGATTCCAGCAAACTGGCATGCTGCCTAACATCGTGGTCTAATGGAGGAAGCAAGCACCAAGAGGAAGCAGCGTGGCCCTGGGACTAAGAAAGCCCACAGTGTCACTTCCTCTGCTGTTGATTAAAGCAGTCGCAAGGAAGCACAGATTCAAGGGGATGGAGAAGTAGATTATGGGATTATGGAGGGAGTAGCGAAGTCACTTTGTAAAGAAATGTGCATACAGGAACTGGGGAGAATTTGGGGGCATTTTTTGCAATCTGTAGTCTTCTAATTGCTCTCTTCTCTCTTTGCCCCCTGAAATATTGTCAGAACAGCCAAAGTGGTTATTTTTATTTATTTTATTTTATTTTATTTTTTTAAAAGATTTTATTTATTTATTTAACAGAGAGAAACATGGCTAGAGAGGGAACACAAGCAGGGGGAGTGAGAGAGGGAGAAGCAGGCTTAGATTTCTCCTCTCGGGATGCCTGAGTGACTCAGTTGGTTAAGTGTCTGTCTTCAGTTCAGGTGATGATCCCAGGGTTCTGGGATCAAGTCCTGCATGGGGCTCCTTGCTCTGTGGGGAGTCTGCTTCTCCTTCTCCCTCTGCCTGCTGCTCTACCTGTTTGTGCTCATGCTCTCTCTCTGACAAAAAAGGAAAAGAAAATTCTTATCACTTTCCAGAACCCTATAATGGCTTCCCATTGCTACCCAAAGTAAAAGACAAAGTCTTTGCAGTGGTCTTGAGACCTGCCGTGATCTGACCCCTTTGTTGCCTCCCTAACTTCCTTTTCCAGCTCCTCTGCCCTTGCTCACTAAACGTGCTCTATTAGCCTCTTTGCTCTTCCTCAGACCTTAAGGAGACCTGCTGTCACTATGGTTTTTATATTGCTGTTCCTTCTCCCTGGAATCCTTTTCTTACAGACTGGACTCCTTTACTGCAGCTGTCTTTGCTTCTGTGTCATCTCTGTGAGCTGCTCACTAACCATTCTTTGTAAAATTAGAACCCCTTTCTCTCTATCCCCCTTTCCTGCTTTGCTTTTGTGGATAGCCCTTACTTTATAAAATGCTGTATCATTTACTATTTTGTTGATTTTCGTTTTCTCTCTATTAGGAATGTAGGCCCTTATAAAGGCAGGGACTTAAAAATTTTTTTTTATAAAAAGATTTTATTAATTTCTTTGACAGAGAGAAACACAGCCAGAGAGGGCACACAAGCAGGGGGAGTGAGGGAGGGAGAAGCAGGCTTCCCGCCGAGCAGGGAGTGGGGCTCCATCTCAGAATCTTGGGAATCCGGGATCATGACCTGAGCTGAAGCAGATGCTTAATGACTGAGCCACCCAGGCGCCCCTATTTTAATTTTTTTTTTTAAAGATTTTATTTATTTAAGAGAGGAGAGAGAGAGGGAGAGAGAGCACATTGTCATGGGTGGGGGGTGGGGGAAGAGGGAGAAGCAGGCTTCTCGCTGAGCAGGGAGTCCTACATGGGGCTGGATCCCAGGACCCTGGGTTCATGACCTGAGCGGAAGGCAGATGCTTAACCGGCTGAGCCACCCAGGTGCACCCCAAGGCAGGGACTTTTCTATCTCTTGTAGTCGGTAAAGCATCTGACACAAGGTCGCATCTAATAAATATTTGTCAGATGAATGAAATATAGGTTTTTGTTATTGAACTTCTTTTAGGTATCTGGGTATCTCTTCCGTGTTTTATGAAAGAGCTCTTGAAACAGATCTGGCTATTACCTGATGAAATCTGTATGTATGTATGTATGCATTCATTCATTCATTTATTTATTTTAAGTACTTTTGTGATCCTCTGTTTTTTTTCGAGGTCTATTAGCCAAAGTGTTTTTCCACATCCAGGCTCTTTATTCTTTGGAAGAAGAGTGTCCTGTTCTCAAATCAGCTGCACAGAATACCTGTTTTTTAGCTACTTTCTAGTTCCTTCTTCACATTGAGTTGTAAATCGTAACATTTTTGTTCAAAGTGAAGCTGAAACTATATGTGAGAGGGACCGTCTGAGAAAATTTCCACACCTCTTCTTGAGCTCTTGGACCTTTTTTTTTTTTTTCCTGATAACTTCAGGTAAAACAATTATGGTAAATTCTAATTTATAACATAGTCTTAATCATTCTGACTCATGAAACGTGAGCATAACCTTGAAATTAGTGATTATGGACGAGAGTAAGCACCTCAGCCTCCACTTTATTTTTGTATTTTGGTTTTGTGGTATATTGTCTAGGAAATCTTCATTCACACTCATGAGCAATTGCAAACGATGGTAATTTTTTTTCTCATCAGTTCACATTGTAATCGTACAATCTTCATACGATTTTCTTGTGGAAAATTTTGAACACACAAGACATAAATAGGGACTATAATAAATGAACTTAAACAAAATTAATGTTTTGTTGATCTTGTTCTGTTTCGCTAACATTTTTTCCTCCTTCAGCTTTTTCTGCACATGTATTTATTTTTAATTAAGATTTTAAGTTATCTTAATTAAAAATTATTCTTAAGTGTAACAATTTAATTTTGATGTTATTTTAAACACAATTTCTGTGCCATTGTCATACCCAACAAAAGTAAAAGTAACACTGATTTCTCAAGATTATCTGATACTCAGTCCCTCCCTGTTTCAGAATTTCTTGGTTATGCCAAGAATGTCTTATTGCAGTTGTTTTGTTGGAGTCAAAATCCAAGTAATGCCCCCAGATTGTATTTGGTGATTAAGTCTCTTAATCACTTAAACTGTAACAGTCCCTCTAGCCCTCTGGTTCGTATGTTA
This sequence comes from Spilogale gracilis, assembly GCA_004023965.1. NCBI lineage: Eukaryota > Metazoa > Chordata > Mammalia > Carnivora > Mephitidae > Spilogale > Spilogale gracilis. Next base: position 56,913 of record PITA01013328.1, read on the forward strand.
TTGAGTTGTTGGAGAACCAGTCACTTGTCCAATTAAATGCCCCAAATTCTGAGCTTATTGCTGTACATGTGGTTTTTGTTTGCCTTGTTACTTTATCTCTTGAGTTTCTTTCTTTTTTTTATTTTTACTTTCTTAAGGATTTAGTTTATTTATCTGACAGAGAGAAACACAGTCAGAGAGGGAACACAAGCAAGAGGGAGTGAGAGAGGGAGAAGCAGGCTTCCCCTTTGAGCAGGGAGCCCGATGCGGGACTAGATCCCGGAACTCCGGGACTGTGACCTGAGCCGAAGGCAGACGCTTAACGACTGAGCCACTCAGACCCCCCTATCTTGAGTTTTCTGTAAATTAGTGATTAAATTTGGAAAGCTGTAAAGATCGATTTTGAAATGCTTTAGGTGAAAATATTCTGACAGGGTTCCAGGTGGGTCTTCGTATCGCATCACAACATGAGGACACAGTGTCTGGTTTTCTTACATTTAGTGATGCTAAGATGAATGAGTGGGTTCAGGTGGAGTCATCCTGATACCTTTCATAGTGACATTCCCATCATCCTTTAACAGTAGTTTCAAGCAGCAATTGATGCTTCCTTCACAAATCAATTTTATATAGGTGACTTCATAGCTTTAAATATTTTTTAAAGAAATGAATACATTTAAGTTTTCTTTACATTTCTGTTCACAGTATCACTTCACAACTAAAATTTTCCCTCCCCACTCCTCCAATCCTTTTTTTTCCCCCGACTCCTCCAATTCTAAATTTATTTGCATTCGCCATGGTTTTAGAATGTCTTGGACATTTAACATAAAGCTTGAAAGGAGATCTAAAGTAGAATGGACAGTGAAGGCTGGTGGAGTGGGGAAGTTAAGAGTTATCTACCCACCTACTTGCTAGCTTCTCTGTCTTCACTCTCTCGTTAGGGCCACAGAGGCCTAATGGGGATTGCAGAGTGGGTATAACTGGGATAGTGTGGACAGCAGCATTGGTATTGGATGTGAGCTGAGTGTAAGTGGAAGCTGGAGCTAAGCATACACATTTTAACATTTATTGTGTATAGTCAAGATTAGTCTCAAATAAAATTGAGAATTCTAGTTTGTGTTTTTTTTTTTTTTTTT
>PITA01013329.1:0-18963 GCA_004023965.1 Spilogale gracilis
CCCCCCCCCCCCCCCCCGTCGTGTTCCCTCTCTGGCTGTGTTTCTGTCAGATAAATAAATAAAATCTTTTAAAAATAAAATAAATTCTGGTTCTTTTTGTGTTCTAAAGCACTATTTTTTTAAAAAGATTTATTTATTGGACAGAGAGAAACACAGCGAGAGGGAACACAAGCAGGGGGAGTGAGAGAGGGAGAAGCAGGCTTCCTGCTGAGCAGGGAGCCCCATGCGGGGCTCGATCCCGTCATGACCTGAGCCGAAGGCAGTCGCTTAACCAACTTAGCCACCCAGGCGCCCCTAAAGCACTATTTTTTTGTTCCATCAAAACAGTGTGAATTGATTATTGGTTAACATGAAGTATTTTAGTTCTTTAGTAAATAGTCATGGTTGGGGAGGTTCTCTCCAGGGAAGCTGTAGTTATATGAAGGCAGTTATATGATCAAATATATTGGTATTAGATGCTTGAACGTTTTTATTGAATAAATGAATCGTTGAATTAGACTTTTTTTTTTTAAGATTTTATTTATTTATTTGACAGAGAGAAACACAGCCAGAGAGGGAGAAGCAGGCTTCCCAGTGAGCAGGAGCCCGATGTGGGGCTCGATCCCAGGTCTCCAGGATCATGACCTGAGCCGAAGGCAGTCGCTTAACCAACTGAGCCACCCAGGTGCCCCTGAATTAGACTTTTTAAAAGATTTTATTCATTTATTTGAGAGAGAAGGAGAGAGAGAGCATGAGAGGGGGAAGGTAACAGGGAGAAGCAGACCCCATGCCGAGCAAGGAGCCCGAATCAGGACTCGAACCCAGGACTCCAGGATCATAATCTGAGCCAAAGGCAGTTGTCCAACTAACTCAGGCACCCAGGCACCCTCAATTAGATTTTTTGAACTGGCATCCTGTTCTTCATTTTCGCATGTCAGTTAAATAGTTACTGAATACTTAAAACAATAGGGGTTTCTATTAGGAGTTGTGAGGGAGTACTACAAACTACATTATGTCAGTGTCTTTATGCTGTAACCTTCACATGCTGGTTTTATGTCACCTTCCTTTTTTCCCTTTTTACTTTTCAGTAATTTTTCAGTTTCACATTCCTTATCTCACTTTTTTCTTTCCTAGTCACTCGTATTCCATTGCTCCTTTTTTTTTTTTTTTTAAGATTTTATTTATTTGACAGAGAGAAACACAGCCAGAGAGGGAACACAAGCAGGGGGAGCGAGAGAGGGAGAAGCAGGCTTCCCGCCGAGCAAGGAGCCCGATGTGGGGCTCGATCCCGGGTCTCAGGGATCATGACCTGAGCCAAAGGCACTCGCTTAACCAACTGAGCCACCCAGGCGCCCCCCAATTGCTCCTTTTTTTGGTCTCCTTTGCGTATATGTGAATAAAAATAAATAGAACTATTGCTTAGCAAAACAAACAAATATTAAATTCAGGTTATTGAGCTATCATTCTGACTATGCTCAGTTTACCAGTTGTTAGTGGATTATTTGTCCTTTTCAAATTTTTCTTGGTAAAATTGTGAATGTCACGTGGTGATTACTGAAAACAGTGAAGAGTCCTGATATATAATCACCTCCATGAGTTGCATTATGTTAGACCTATTATTTTATTAATTAGCTTTTTTTATTTTTTATGACACAAAATAGCAAACAGTACTAGCAAAGTTTAAGGCCCCTTTGACTACCATCTTTAATTTCAGTTCTCATTCCAGAAATAACCATGAGTCTTTTTTAAAGATTTTATTTATTTATTTGACAGAAAGACCACAAGTAGGTAGAGAGGCAGGCAGAGAGGAGGAAGCAGGCTCCTTGCTGAGCAGAGAGCCCCTTTGCAGGCCTCGATCCCAGGACCCTGAGATCATGACCTGAGCTGAAGGCAGAGACTCAACCCACTGAGCCACCCAGGCACCCGAGTCTTTTTTTTTTTTTTAAGATTTATTTATTTAAATGAGAGAGAGAGAGAGAGAGAGAGAACAAGCATCCATGTAAGCAGGGGATAGGAGGAGAGGAAGAGGGAATCCCAAGCTGACTTCCTGCACTCTGCTGAGTGCAGAGCCCTTCACAGGGCTCAATCCCTGAACTGTGAGTCATGACCTGAGCCGACTCTTAACTGTCTGCACCACTTAGGTGTCCTCAGAAATAACCGTGATTCTTTTTTTTTTTTAAAGATTTTATTTATTTGACAGAGAGATCACAGGTAGGCAGAAAAGGAGGCAGAGAGAGAGGGAAAAGCAGGCTCCCCGCTGAGCAGGGAGCCCGATGTGGGGCACAATCCCAGGACCCTGAGATCATGACCTGAGCCGAAGGCAGAAGCTTTAACCCACTGAGCCACCCAGGCACCCCAAAATAACTGTGATTCTCTCTTTTTTTTAATAACTGTGATTCTTAATGTGGTATAAATCCTTCTAGAGTTTTATGAATAATTATGCATTTGTACAATATAGAATTATGTATTTGTAGGAACATATTTATCTTTTCATAGACAACCTACTGTTTATAGTGTTTTGCAGCTTACCTTTTTTATTGATATGTCTTGGACATCTTTGCATATTAAAACATAGAGCCACTTCACTAGAATTATTTAAAATGCCAGATTTTCAGATACTTTGTTAATTGCACTGTACTCAGACTGTAAAAGCATCTTGATAACAGGATACATGTCCAGTTCATCATTGTATTTATCTGTCAGAGCACCTAGGAATTCACATAATATAAACTAATTGAAGAACTACTGTCTTTTGAGTTTTTCCTTATTACCCCTTTCTGGTCCTTCTAGATAAAACTAACTGTGGATCAAATTTTATTCAAATATGTTTTTTCTCTATAGGACTATTTTTTGTTAATAACAAGTATTCTGTTGTTTGATGCAAGAGTCACAATCCCAGCAGTGTCAGTTGGGTAACATCATTGTTCGTTCCAGCAGGTCAGGTTAGAAGAGAGCAGAGCTCTGGATGAAACTGGAGCTTGCACATCCTGACTTAACAGTGTAGATGGAGCTCAACTCCAGCCAGTTGTTGCCTCCAGAAACGTAGGCTCAGAGAGCCAACTTAGTGTAGTAGTTAAGCACTCAAACTGCTTAGCTTTGAATTCCATCCAACTGGTTACTTACTAGTTTTGTGAACTTGGACTTACCTACTGTGCCTCTGTTTCCTTACCTGTAAAATGTGGATAATAATAGTGCCTATTGTATAGAGTTTTTGTGTGGATTAAATGAATTTGAAAATATGTAGATTTTTTTTTTTTAAGATTTTATTTATTAGACAGAGAAATGCAGCTAGAGAGGGAACACAAGCAGGGGTAGTGAGAGAGGGAGAAGCAGGCTTCCCGCCGAGCAGGGAATATGTAAATAAAATTTAAATACTGGTGGATGTTGGAGTGCCTGGCTGGCTTAGTCAGTAGAGCATACGACTCTCAGTGTGGTGTTTGTGAGTTTGAGCCCCACCTTGAACCTAGAGATTATGATTATGATTATGATTTTTTGAGCTGAAAGGTCTCACATTTATTACCAAACCAACCTACTAGTACAGAGGCACTGGTAACAGAAAAATCATTTCCCTGATAAAATGGGTCTGTTGGCCAGGTAGGAAGGATGTTTACAAAGTGATAGGATAGAATACATGATTTCCACGCAGCTTAATTGAATGTCTGTGCCCATCAGGTGTGTCATCTTATGATGTGTGATGCCTCAGAGACCCAACTTGGTTCTCCTCAGTGTCTCCTCTTGGAGTTGTACCTGATTTTATTACCAGTTTCAACCGGATCCACTGAGGAATGGAGTGATTCTGCTTTTGTTTCTTGGCCAGGAATCGCTTGATTCTGAAAGTCTTGTGAAAAGACATGGCCAGAAACAGAGAGCCACGCACTGAGATTATTTTTAAAAATTGATGGGGCGCCTAGGTGTCTCAGTGGGTTAAAGCCTCTGCCTTTGGCTCAGGTCATGATCTAAGGGTCCTGGGATCTAGGCCTGCAAAGGGTCTGTCTGCTCAGCAGGGAGCCTGCCTCCTGTCTCTCTACCTGCCTCTCTCCCTACTTGTGATCTCTCTCTCTGTGAAATAAATGAGTAAAATCTTAAAAAAAAAAAAATGATGGATCTTATAATTGATGGCTTCTTAAATTGGGTGAAATATAGTATTAGCTGTCAGGCTAGTTTTTTTCAAGAAAAGGTGGAAATCGGGATTTTTAAAAAAGATTTTATTTATTTATTTGACAGAGACACAGCAAGAGAGGGAACACAAGCAAGGGGAATGGGAGAGGGAGAAGCAGGCTTCCCACTGAGCAGGGAGCCTGATGTGTGGCTGATACGTAGCTTGGTCCCAGGAGCCTGGGATCATGAACTGAGCTGAAGGCAGATGCTTAATGACTGAGCCACCCAGACACCCCTGAAATCTGGATTTTGATATGAAATCTTTGAGGTTTTCTTTTTTTTTTTTTTTTTAAGATTTTATTTATTTGACAGAGAGAAACACAGCCAGAGAGGGACCACAAGCAGGGGGAGTGAGAGAGGGAGAAGCAGGCTTCCCGCATAGCAGGGAGTCCGATGTGGGACTTGATCCCGGGTCTTCGGGATCGTGACCTGAGCCAAAGGCAGTCGCCCAACCAACTGAGCCACCCAGGCACCCCAAAATCTTTGAGTTTTGAAATGTTGGCTTAAAAATTACTGCAAACCGTGTCATAGGCCAGATAGATTTTTCAAAGAGTACACCAAACAAATACATTATTACTTATTAGGTAAAATTGAGTATTTTTTAAAAAGATTTTATTTATTTATTCGACATAGAGATGAGGTAGGCAGAGAGAGAGGAGGAGGCAAGGTCCCTGCCAAGCAGAGAGCCTGATGCGGGCCTCGATCCCAGGACCCTGAGATCATGACCTGAGCTGATAGCAAAGGCTTCAACCCACTGAGCCACCCAGGTGCCCTAAAATTGAGTATTTTTAACTTATTCTAAGTTTTGGATATTAGGTAGCCTTAGAGTTTACCTAGTCTATTTTTCCATCTTGCAGATGATAATATAGACTTAGAAAGATTATATTTTAGGTTTAGTCGGTCCTTGTTATTCATTTTTTTGATTCCATATTTGCAAATTCACCTATGTGCTAAAATTTATTTGTAACTCCAAAATCAAAACATGTAGCACCTTCAAGTCATCTGTGGACATGTGTAGGGTAGTGACAAATTTGAGTCATCTAATGTGTATGTCCCAAATTGAGGTCAAAGAAATAGATATTCTGCCTTCTTGTTTCAACTCTCATACTAAACCAGTATCCTTTTCACAGTCTATTTAGTGTCGTGGTTTTTGCATTTTTGTGCTTTCTGTTTGTGTTTTTGCATTAAAAATGACCCCCAAGTTTAATGTGGAAATGGTCTCTAATGTTTCTAAGAACAAGAAGGCTGTGGTGTTTTCACAGAGAGAATATATGTGTGTTAGATAAACTTCCTTCTGGCATGAGTAATTGTGCTGGTGGCTGTGTCTTCAGTGTTAATGAATCAAGGACATGTGTTGAAAGAGATGTCTTTTTTTTTTTTTTTTATTGTTACTAAAAAAATTTTTTTTCCAGTGTTCCAAGATTCATTCCCCATTCCCCACACCCAGTGCTCCGAAAGAGATGTCTTTAAAGAAATACACATAAAGGGTGCCTGGCTGGCTCAGTTGGTTAAGCCACTGCCTTCAGCTCAGGTCATGATTCTGGAGTACTGGGATGGAGTCCCACATCGGGCTCCTAGATCTGCGGGGAGTCTGCTTCTCCCTCTGACCTTCTCCCCTCTCGTGCTCTGTCTCACTCCCACTGTCTCTCTGTCTCAAGTATATAAATAAAATATTTTTAAAAAAGAAATATGCATAAAACAATGTTGTGCATTGGATTGATTGAGAAAAATGTGACCACAGACTTAGAAGAACCCAGCCCTGTATTTTTTAAATGCAAAGGTTCAGTATCTGCTAATAAATTGTTTATGGTCACTTACAGAAAACAACTACAGAATGACAAGAGTCAGCCATACCAGAAAGTAGATGAACAGTGAATCATCAGGTCCTATGGTAGAGCATAATAGAATAAAAGCTAGGTCTAATATATTCTGGAAATTTCTTTAAATTTTTCCAATTATTTATTGAAGCAATAGTGAAAACGTGCTTATTATAAATAATTCATATCAGTAGGTAGTCTAAAATTGCCACTTCTTCCCTTTACAATCCCATTTCCCATTACCAGGGGTAATTGCTAGTGAAGTTTGGCATACATCCTTCCAGAATGTTTTCTTTTCATTTACCAATATGTTTATTATACAGCTGAGTTTCTTTTTAAGAATGGCATAATTATATTAAAACACAGATAGTTGTTTTAAAATTTTTTTTTAAGATTTTATTTATTTATTTGACAGAAAGAGAGTTCACAGGTAGGGCAGAGAAGCAGGCAGAGAGAGAGGGGGAAGCAGGCTCCCTGATGAGCAGAGAGCCTGATATGGGGCTCGATCCCAGTACCCTGAGATCATGACTTGAGCCGAAGGCAGAGGCTTTAACCCACTGAGCCACCCAGGTGCCCCAGAGTTGATTTATTTTTCTTTTCTTTTCTTTAATTTTTTTTTTTTAAGATTTTATTTATTTATTTGACAGCGAGAAACATAGCGAGAGAGGGAACACAAGCAGGGGGAGTGAGAGAGGGAGAAGCAGGCTTCCCACCTAGCAGGGAGCCTGATGTGGGGCTCGATCCCGGGTCTCCAGGATCATGACCTGAGCCGAAGGCAGTTGCCCAACCACCCAGGCGCCCCCAGAGTTGATTTATTTTTAAAGATTTTATTTATTTGAGAGAGAGCATGTGAGCAAGAGAGCACAAGCAGGGGGAGCATAGAGGACCCTGAGATGATGACCTGAGCCAAAGGCAGCTACTTAACTGACCCAGGCACCTCCTCCCCACAGAGTTTTAAAAATATTTATCTATACATCTACATCTATATCTATATATATTAGATTTTATTTATTTAACAGAGAGAGAGGGAAAGAGAGAGCACAAGCAGGGGGAGCAGCAGGGAGAGGGAGAAGCAGGCTCCATGCTGAGCAGAGAGCCCAACCCCTGGAATCTGTACCTGAGCCAAAGGCAGATGTTTAACCCACTGAGCCACCCAGGTGCCCCTGCCACCCTGTCCATGAGAATACTGAGGACTCAGACAAGAGTTTGTGACTTCAAATACCCAGTAAATCTGTGAATTCTGCTTTAAACTGCAAGTTGGTTTCCTTGGTTGGTTTCTGAGATAGTGAATTGCTAGTAACAAAGTCCCTCACCTCAGGATCCCATTTGGGACACTGAATACATTTATCCTTAAACTCTAAAATACTGCCTTTTCCCCCTTCTGATGGTATAACATAATCATTCACTCTCCTTCCCTGCTTTTCCGTTTGCTTTGCTCTTGTTACTCGTTACTCATTACCCACACTTCTGACTATATCCAAATCAATGCTTAACTTGGTGCCTCTTACCAACTAGGTCATATAAAGTAGTACTCTCCACCTAATCACTGTCCCATTTCCCTGATTATGTCTCTTGTCTTGCTTATCACTTTATCTCTTTATCTTACTTTTTAAAATTTATTTTGTAATCTCCTTGCCATCATCTTTTTATTAGAATAGGTACCTTCTGTCGTGGATCACTGCTATTCCCACAGAACAGAATTTTGCAGGACCTTTCAATGTTAAGCCCTTTAATAATATCTCTCAAACTGTCTGTGGTGGAAGAGCAGTTGCTTTAGTTGTTGGTTTTGGTTTTGTTTTAGTTCTTTTTTTTTTTTTAATGCAATTAATCACAGACCAGTACTTTTGTAAAACACAATAAAAATGAGTGGCTGGGAAAATGGAATGACAATATACATACACATACTCATGTGCATAAACACATTAAGCCGTGTTTTTTTTTTATTAAATATATATAAAATTATCTAGTTTTTGTGGCAATCTGTAAATGCTTAGTCCCAGTTTCTGAACTGCACTTGTCACAGACCGCTCCTTTTTGGTCGCACTGATCAGAGCTCCCATGAGGGTATTAGCACTCTAATATTCGTTTTGTTTTGTCTTGTTTTTTAAAGATTTGTTTATTGGACTGAGACATCAAGAGAGGGAATATAAGCAGGGGGAGTAGGAGGAGGAGACGCAGGCTTCCTGCTGATTAGGGAGCCCCATGCGGTGCTCCATCCCCGCACCCTGGGATCATGATCTGAGCCAAAGGCAGATGCTTAACGACTGAGCTGCCCAGGCACCCAGCACTCTATTATTTGTTGAATGAATGAAGAAGTTACCCACTTAGGATGATGGTACTGAATTCTTCAGATAAATTGCTCCTTTGACCCTTACCTTGCCAGAACCCAGAGTATTTGCTGAGATATAGAAATGTGATTGCTGGGGCACCTGGGTGGCTCAGTGGTTAAGCATCTGTCTTCAGCTCAGGTCATGATCCTGGAGTCCCGAGGTCGAGCCCCGAATAGGGCTGCCAGCTCGGCGGGAAGCCTGCTTCTCCCTCTCTCACTCCCGCTGCTTCTGTTCCTTGTCTGGCTGTGTTTCTCTCTGTCAAATAAATAAAATCTTTAAAGAAAAAAGAAGGGGCGCCTGGGTGGTTCAGCGGTTAAGCCTCTGCCTTCAGCTCAGGTCATGATCCCGGAGTCCTGGGATCGAGCCCTGCATCGGGCTCCCTGTTTAGCAGGAAGCCTGCTTCTCCCTCTCTCACTCCCACTGCTTGTGTTCCCTCGCTGGCTGTGTTTTTCTCTGTCAAATAAATAAAATCTTTAAAAAAAAAAAGAAAGAAAAAAAAAAAGAAAAGTGATTGCTGATTCATGATATCAAACTTCAGCTAGCTTAATCACTATTGTTTTTTTTTTTTTAAGATTTTATTTATTTATTTGACAGAGAGAAACAGGGCTAGAGAGGGAACACAAGCAGAGGGAGTGAGAGAGGGAGAAGCAGGCTTCCCGCCAGGCAATGAGCCTGATGCAGGGCTTGATCCTGGGACCCTGGGATCCTGACCTGAGCCGAAGGTAGATACTTAACGACTGAGCCACCCAGGTGCCCCTCACTACTGCTTTTTTTATTTTCTATTTATATCTTTTAAAAAACAATATTCGACTATGTGTTTATTTAAGGAAAAGCTATAGAAGTTGAATCGCAAGCAGTGACTGTTCCAGACATTTAATTCTTTAGAGCTCCAGCTTCTTAAATTCCATTCTTTCAATTATTCTTTTGCCTTATTTATCCCTTCAGCTCTTTGCCCATTACAACTACCCTAATACTTTTTTTCTTTTTTTTTTTTTTTAAGATTTCATTTATTTATTTGACAGAAACACAACTAGAGAGGGAACACAAGCAGGGGGAGTGAGAGAGGGAGAAGCAGGCTTCCCACGGAGCAGGGAGCCTGATGCGGGGCTTGATCCTAGGACTCCGAGATCATGACCTGAGCTGGAGGCAGGTGCCCAACGACTGAGCCACCAGGCGCCCTCTAATACTTTTTTCTTAACCTTGTTCCTTATCTGTTATAATGATCTGACATCTTTTTTCTCTCTCTAATCTCGTTTGCCCTTATTTCTCCACTCCAGTTTGTCCTTATTATCTCAGCCTAGTTAATTCTAAAAGAGTGAGTGTGTATTGGGGTGCCTTGCTGGCCAGATGGTGGAGGCTGTGACTCTTGACCTCAGTGTTGTGGGTTTGAGCCTCATGTTTGGTATAGAGATTACTTAAAAATAAAATCTTTTTTAAAAAGTGAAAGTATATTAACTTTTGTAGTTTTTCTGAAGTATTTACAGAGTGCTGTTTTTTTTTTTTTAATACTTGGTAGGTTTTTTTGGTTTTTGTTTTAAAGATTTTTTATGTATTTATTTGACAGAGAGAAACATAGTGAGAGAGGGAACACAAGCAGGGAGAGTGAGACAGGGGGGAAGCAGGCTTTCTGCTGAACAGGGAGCCCGATGTGAGGCTGGATCCCGGGACTCCGGGATCATGACCTCAGCCAAAGGCACATGCTTAACCAACTGAGCCACTCAGGCGCCCCTTGTTTGTGTGTGTGTGTGTGTGTGTGTGTGTGTGTGTGGTTGTTTTTTTTTTTTTTGTAGCTTCTGACTATAGCTTTCCCAGAGTAAAGCTCCAGCTCCTTTAGAACAAGGAACTACCCTGGCTAAGTAGTTAAGTCAAAGGCTTATCAGGGTCCTTAGTGGGCTGTAGTATAGGTAAAACCTATTCCTAAGAACTGCATTTCAGTGTCCCCCTATTTACAAAAAAAACCTTGTGGTCCATGTCATTTGCAACAGTAACTCAGATTCACATTCTTCTGCATAGGAGACAATATTGGCTATTAGAGTGTGGGCTTTGGAGTGAGACATCTGCTTGGGTTAAAAGAACTGTGCCAACAAACTGGCAGTATATTTTATATATATATATATTATATATCTGAACTTTGCCAACAAACTGGCAGTATATTTTGGGGCGCATTGCTTTGTATCTGAGTCTTCGTTTCTTTAAAATTAGTTTATTAGCTTAGATATTGCATGAGCTGCTATAACAGAGACCTGAAAACAGGTCTAACCAAAATGAAAATTTACGTCTTTCTCCAGCTAAAGTCCAAATTAGAAAAGACTCCCTAGAGTAAGGTAGTTCTGCTCCTCAGGATGGTCCAGGGACACAGTTGCTGCTTTTTATCTTGTTCTGCCATCCCCTAGTATGTTGCCCTTGTTCAAATTGTTGAAAACGTATATGTTCCACCTTACGAAGATTTAACCATGTTTTAGGCCAAACACTGTCTATATTTTTCCCTTGATAGTTACCAAGCAAAAATTTTGTAGCACAAGAATGCTTAACTGTAGCTCTCAAAGACCATTAGTGTCATGTATTCCTTGCTTGAAAAACCAACTCAATGCAGTATAATTGTCCCTCATTTCTTTCATTTGGTTTCAGTTGCCTGTAAAGAGTAGCAGTGTATGGGGCGCCTGGGTGGCTCAGTTGGTTGGGCGACTGCCTTCGGCTCAGGTCATGGTCCTGGAGACCCGGGATCGAGCCCCACATCGGGCTGCTTGCTCGGCGGGAAGCCTGCTTCTCCCTCTCTCACTCCCCCTGCTTGTGTTCCCTCTCTGGCTGTGTTTCTCTCGGTCAAATAAAAAAAAAAAAAAAAGAGTAGCAGTGTAGCACTTCATTTTAGAAAGATCACTTATTCAGAAACTTCAGCCATCTGAAATATTAACACAAGCTAGTAGGCTTTCCTATAGCAAAAGTAGAAGTTGCAAGGTCCATGTACTCAATCTTGATTTCAAGCCTCAGTCGTTTGTTATAGAAAAATTATATTAGTATCTAGCTTAATTATCAAATTCTCACTTAGTAGGAAATTAAAATTTGAATGGTATTTTAAAACATATAAAAAGTCATAAGCTTGGAAATAATAGTTTGCTAATATTTATTGATCATTTATAGGTACCAGATACTAGGGAAAGTCTTTTATATTCATTACTTCATTTGACACCTAAGACATCCCCATATGTGATATTAAAGAGGACTTAGGTTTAAATGCTAAGAAAGCTTTTAATTATGTTCTTCGTTTAAAAAAACAGGGAAGTTTGTAATTAATTTTAGATTGCTATTAGAAATAACTAAAATGAAAAGACCATTTCAGTGCCTGACAGAAGGTATCTGAAGTAGTTCAAGCTAATGGTTCTAGATAAATAAGTTGTTCCTATATTCGCTTAGATTCTCACTGGCTTGCATATGGTTGACTGCTTTGAGTTTATCTTAAGTGGCAAGAGAGAAAGTTCTGATTAAAATCCCCAATTTGGAAGAATATGTTACTTGGCATTAAAACCCAGGTTTAACAGATAAAAAACATGTTTATATTCTTAAAAATAGTCTTGATAGATATTTACCTAAATAGTGATTAATTTTAATATATTTTGAAAATATTTTATTATTTAGAGACAGCACAAGCAGAGGGGAGAGGTAGAGGGAAAAGGAGAAGCAGACTTCCCACTGAGCAGAGAGAACCCCTTGTAGGGCATCATCCCAGGACTGAGATCATGATCTGAACCAAAAGCAGATACTTAACCGACTAAACCACCCTGGTGCCCCAATTTTAATATATTTTTTAAAGATTTTATGTATTTATTTGACAGAGAGATCACAAGTAGGCAGAGAGGCAGACAGAGAAAGGAGGAAGCAGGCTCCCTGCTGAGGGAGAGAGAGAGGAGGAAGCAGGCTCCCTGCCGAGCCCGATGCAGGCCTTGATCCCAGGACCCTGAGATCATGACCTGAGCCGAAGGCAAAGGCTTTAACCCACTGAGCTACGCAGGCACCCCAATTTTAATATTTTTAAGTTACATTTTGCAACTACCTAAAAACTGTAATTTGCTCATTAATCAGAGCTTATTGAACCGTATCTTGAACTCATTAGAAAGGAGTATTTTTTTTTAAAGATTTTATTTTTTTGACAGAGAGAAACACAGCCAAAGAGGGAACACAAGCAGGGGGAGTGAGAGAGGGAGAAGCAGGCTTCCCGCGAGCAGGGAGCCCGATGTGGGACTCGATCCCGGGTCTCCGGGATCATGACCCAAGCCGAAAGCAGTCGCTTAACCAACTGAGCCACCCAGGCACCCCTAGAAAGTATTTTTAGCTAGCACTCTAATCTTACATATTCTTGTTTTTTCCCCACATTATTTTAGATCAGTCGTCATTCCCAGAAATGGCAAATTATTGTAAAAGGGGAAGTTTTCATATTTTAGAACATCTCCTTTGGTGTATTATTTTAATAGAACAAGTATATATATGTGTGATATAAAAAAATTTTTTTTTGGTTCATAGATATATAAAGTTAAAAAACTCAAATTAGACCAGTTTTGTTATTGTGAATGTGAAATGCTGTTTTATACATTAAAATATATGCAGTTATAGGGCGCCTGGGTGGCTCAGTGTGTTAAAGCTTCTGCCTTCCGCTCAGGTCATGATCTCAGGGTCCTGGGATCAAGGCCTGCATCGGCTCGGCAGGGAGCCTGCTTCCTCCTCTCTCTCTGCCTGCCTCTTTGCCTCCTTGTGATCTCTCTCTCTCTCTCTCTGTCAAATAAATGAATAAATTCTTTAGAAATTTTTTTCAAAAAAATCTTTAAAAAATACATGCAGTTAAAAAGAAGTAATTTTCTGTGCCTGAAATTCCTTCCCCATATTGTCTGATGAACTACTTATCCTGTAATTATTGACTCAAGCTTGGCATCCTTAATATGCCATTCTTTTTTGTTGTTAAGATTTTGTTTATTTGTCAGAGGAGAGGAAGAGCACAAGCAGGGGGAGCTGCAGGCAGAACAGGCAGAGGGAGAAGCAGACTCCCCGCTGAGTAAGGAGCCTGAATATGGGACTCAATCCGAGGACCCTGGGATCATGACCTGAGCAGAAGGTAGACACTTAACTGACTGAGCCACTTGGTCCCCTTAATATACCGTTCTTTAGCAGTATCTGTCAGTCTGTTTGGGCTGCTATAACAAAAATATCACAATCTGGGTAGCTTAAACAACAAACATTTGTTTCTCACAGTTCTGGAGTCTGGGAAATCCCAAGATCAAGGAATTGTGTCCGCTGAGGGCCTGCATTCTGGTTCATACATGGCCATCTTTTCACTGTGTCCTCACTTGGCAAAAGGGATGAGGGAGGGGCGTCTGGGTGGCTCCGCTGGTTAAGCCACGTCCTTCAGCTCAAGTCATGATTCTGGAGTCCCAGAATCGAGTCCTGTATTGGGCTCCCAGCTCCACGGGGAGTCCGCTTCTCCCTGTGACCTCCTCTCTCATGCTCTCTCTTTTTCACTGTCAAGTAAATAAATAAAATATTTTTTTAAAAAGGGGGTGAGGGAACTTTCTGGGGTCTTTTTATAAGGGCACTAATCCCATTAATGAGGGCTCCACCCTCATTAGCTAATCATTTTCCCAAAGCCCGTTCTCCTAATACCGTCACATTAGGGGTTAGGATTTCTAAACTTGCATTTTGGGGGGATATAAACAGTCAGTAGCAGTTTCACTTTCAGGTAGAATTGACTACATTTTCCTTTGTGCCCCAGCTTTATTCAGCACATACTTACATGTCTTTAACATACTTAACACATACTTTATTTATGTGACTGTCTTCCTGTGCAAGCTTGTTGTGGCCAGAGACCATATCATGTTTGGTTAGTGCAACAACAAATACATGTGTACTCAATGTGTGTGTACTGATTGAGTGATGACTGTGCATTCTTTCTTTTCTTTAAAAAATTTTGGACTTTATAAGCAACAGAGAACCAACTGATATTTTGTATTATGTTAGTTTATTTTTATCAGTTAAGAGCCGATTTCATAGTATTTTGGTCAGAGTCCATTAAGAGATGAGTCCAGTCGTCATGAAAATACCCTAGAAATTCCAATAAAACATAAACCATTTCATTTTACTCCATTCTTGTTATTTTATGTTTATAAAGGTAATACCTGTTTTATCAAAATTCAAACATTAAAAAAAATTTTTTTTAAATGAACATTTTCAGCAATCTACAAAAAGGCAATATGGTACAGTCTTAATTTTTCTATACGTATTCACATTGTTTGATAATGGCATCATTTTAAACCAAAATGAACTAATGCTAAACATACTGCTTACAGTTTTGGTTTGTTGTTTTTTTTCACTGAGTGTATCTTGGACATTTTTTCATACAAGTAAAAATGGATCTGCTTCATTTATTTGATCAAGTGTGTAGTGTCTGTGTACCATATGTGAATTAACTCTTCTCTGATGGATGAAAAACCTTTGTATTCCCCCCACACTTTTTTTTTAAGATTTTATTTATTCATTTAACAGAGAGTGTGAGCGAGGGAGGGAATACAAGCCAGGGGGAGAGGCTGAGGAAGAAGCAGGCTGCCCACTGAGCAGGAAGCCCCATGTGGGGCTCCATCCCAGGACCCTGGGATCATGACCTGAGCCACCCAGGTGCCCCTTTTTTTCAACAAATAACAGAAATTTATTGCACACAGTTCTGGAGGCTGGAAGTTTGAGATCAGGGTACCAGGTCTCAGACTTCTTCTTATATTCTTATTTGGCAGAAGCTGGATTTCCTTTTTAGCATTAAAAGTACCACTACAGAGGTGCCTGGGTGGCTCAGTCATTGGGCGTCTGCCTTTGGCTTGGGTCATGATCCCGGAATCCTGGATTCAGGTCCCACATCAGGCTCCCTACTTGGCAGGAAGCCTGATTCTCCCTCTCCCACTCCCCCTGCTTGTGTTCCCTCTCTCACGGTGTCTCTCTCTGTCAAATAAATAAATTAAGATTTTTTTTTTTTAAAGTACCACTACAAAGAACATCCTAGTATAAAACATTGTTAATTGTGAGGGTGCTTTTAAAGGGTAAATTCCTAGAAGTAGGAATGCCTGGCTAAAAAAAGGGTATGAACATTTTAAGTTGTAATATTTTTTGTCAAATTGCCACATTTTTAGGTTACTTTCCCTGTGATAGAATATAAGCAAGTTAATCTATATCCTAACCTATCATGGATAATTGTTCTTTTTTTTTTTTTTTAAGATTTTACTTTTTTATTTAGAGACAGAGTGCTCTAGCAGGGGGTGGGCAGAGGAGGAGAGAGAATCTCAAGCAGACTCCACACAATGAGTGCAGGGCCAACATAGGGCTCCACGGGGCTTGATCTCACAATCTGAGATCACAGCCTGAGCAGAAATCAAGAGTTGGGCCCTTAACCAGCTGAGCCACTCAGGCAACCTAGTTGTTCTGTTTAAAAAATCATTTTATTGGGGTGCCTGACCAGCTCAGTCTCTAGAGCATGGGACTCTTCATCTCAGGGTTGTGAATTCAAGCTCCACATTGGATATAGAGATTGCTTCAAAATCAAATCTTAAAAAAGAAAGATCATTTATTAAAGTATATAGAAAAGTATGCATGTCAAATATGTAAACCTCACAACCTGAACACGCCTATGTAACCAGCACCCAGATCAAGGAACAGAACATTACCAGAACCCAAAGTCACCTTTGTGCTCCCATTCAGTCACTGCCTGTCTCCATGAGTAACCACTATTCTAACTTCTAATGGCAAAGATTAGTTTTGCCTGGTATTTATTTTTTTTTAAAAATGAAATCAGGGCACCTGGGTGGCTCAGTGGGTTAAAGCCTCTGCCTTCAGCTCAGGTCATGATCTCAGGGTCCTGGGATTGAGGCCCGCATTGGGCTTCCTGCTCAGCAGGGAGCCTACTTCCTCCTCTTCTCTCTCTGCCTGCCTCTCTGCCTACTTGTGATCTCTCTCTCTGTCAAACAAATAAGTAAAATCTTTAAAAAAAAGATTAAAAAATATGAAATCATACAGTATTTATATTTGGTACTTTTATTTTAATTTTAGTCTTAGTCATAGGTAAAAATAACCTCATTGCTATTTTAACTTGTATTTATCGTAATAACAACTGAGATTCTTAAGTTTGTGTATATCTCATAGCTTTTAAAAAAAATTAACAAGGCTCAAATATTAACATATTTAGAGTACAGGAAGGACTGAAAATAAAAGCAAAGCAAACCCCCAAACTCTTGGGTTACCATCATCTTGAGCCAGCATTTCTAAAGCTAAGTTTCTCTATCAGCATCAAGTAGATTGATTTCAAGTGTCCACATTCAACAAGTAATTGAAGAGTTTCTAGACATAGAAGATCATATTTTGACACAAATCTTTGTATACGGTCACCAGAGATGAGATTGAGGCTGAGGCTGAAGTTGAAGCTCTGCATGGTACTGGGACTCAGTATTCCATGGGATATGGGAATCCCAGATCTAGAACCAGTGCTTGAGGGTTGGGGCTAGGAAAAAGCAGAAAATGCCTATAAATGATTTCTTATTCATACTATCAGTTATAAAATATTTAGAAAAAAATTAACAAAAGTTGTAGAAGACCAAATAAAGGAAATTACAGTCATACTTAGGAAAACTATTTTTGGCCTAAGATATTCCTTAAACTGAGAGTAACAAGCTTCATGTTTTCAAGAGATAATTATGTATTTTCTCTAATGGTAAAAAAAAAAAAATTATGGTAGAAAAAAAAATAAACCAGTGTTTAATAAAGAGAGAGTTGTATTGTTTGCATTTTGGAAAGTCAGTGTAGTTATGAAAGTAAATGCAGTTTAAGGTAGGAATAATTTCTAAATGTGAGCAGTTAGAATGAATAAAAAAAGTAAGGCTAGGCTTGGTTATCATACTATATCTGCTGTATGAAGAAATATAGATCAGCATAGTAAAGACTTACAAATCCTGCAGTGCAGACCTATTTAATTTTGTATAACCTTATGGTTCCTGCTGCTTCTGTGATCATTAGAAATCTATTAATATCTTCTGGGACACTAGAAGTCTGCAGAACATAATTTGGAATGTACTATATGTATTTAAGCACCACTAATTCAGATACATAGGGTTTAGAAGTGTGAGTCATAGGCCAAAATACTTTTAGACTCTTAGTAAGAACTGTCATTAAAGAGTGAATAGTAACTTAAAATAGTAACTGTTAGAACTTTAAAGGACCTGAGTGTTATGGCTTTAAAAACTATTCTTTATCAGGTGTTTTCAGATATTTTCATCCATGGTGTCTGCGTGGCTCAGTTAGTTAAGCATCTTCCTTTGCATCTTCCTTCCATGATTCCAGAGTCCTTGGATTGAGTCCCTACATCTGGCTCCCTGTGGAGTCTGTCTCTTCCTCTGCCCCTCCCCCCATTCGTGCATGCTCTTGCTCTCTTGCTTTTGCTCTCTCTCAAATACATAAAATCTTAGAAAAAAATTATATATATATATATATTCATCCAGTTTGTGGCTTATCTTCACTTTTTCTTTAACCTTAAGACATGCAGTTCTTTCTTTCTTTCTTTATTTGACAGAGAGAGAGAGAGATCACAAGTAGGCAGAAAGGCAGGCAGAGAGAGATAGAGAGGAGCACTGAGCACTGAGCAGAGAGTCCGATGCAGGGCTCGATTCCAGGACCCTGAGATCATGACCTGAGCTGAAGGCAGAGGCTTAACCCACTGAGCCACCCAGGCGCCCTGAAAGACCATTTCCATGACATCCCATTTGTTGATTTTTTTTTTTTCAAAATTATATGGTATAAATTTAGGGGGAAGCTTTATGTTTCTGTTTTGTTTTTTGGATTCTGTTAATGCTGTTTCATTTTTCCATGACAGATTCAAAAGCTTTGTGACAGAGTGGCTTCATCTACTTTACTAGATGATCGAAGAAATGCTGTGCGTGCTCTCAAATCATTATCTAAGGTCAGTAATGCTTTATCACTTACTAAGTTTATTAAGTTGGACATTAGTTACTTTAACGGCCTTTTTCTTTTATGCAGAAATACCGCTTGGAAGTGGGTATACAAGCTATGGAACATCTTATCCATGTATTACAAACAGATCGGTAAGTTTCTTTTTAATGATTTTTCTCCCTAATTTTTCTAACAATTTTAATTACTTTGTTTTAGAGTCACTATTCTAGAAATGATTAACTTATTAAGGGTATTAAGTTTTTATTGTCTGTTGTCGTTTCAATAAATATTGGACACAAGGTGCAAACCACTGTACTAAGCATGAAGACAGACTTAATAATCTCAGTGGTTGAAATCTTTCCATTAAATAAAAATGAAATGAAGTGACTTCTCATTAAAAGCTGAAGATTTGGGGTTTGAATTGAGCAGTTGGATATTTTGATATTCACTTAGATGTACTGTCTTATACTATTCTATAACATAAGATACATATTATTATATTTCAGTTATCCCGACTTGCTTTTTTGGAGAAATAAATTGGACTAAGTGTTAAATCTGAGCATGTCCTAAGAGAAAAGTCACTTAGCCTATTTTTATGTCTTTCAGTTTCTCTTTAAAATATTTTATCTACATTTTTTAAAGATTTTATTTCTTTATTTGACAGAGAGATCACCAATAGGCAGAGAAGCAGGCAGAGAAAGAAGGGGAAGCAGGCTCCC